>BLKR01004211.1:0-116069 GCA_011170035.1 Teleogryllus occipitalis | reverse complement strand
TGAAATAAACTGAATATACTCAAACAAACTCGGTCGAGGAACCTGAAAAGCAAATATCTTTCTATCTTGCTACTTCATTGCTAGAATTGGCTCAATGAAAAATCAAATATTCATTTCACAAAAACATGGAAATTTATTAAACAATTTAAAACAATTTTGGTATTGTATATCTTTACCCAATATAAAATTAAACGTTTGTCATGACCGTTCCAACCTGATGTCTTCGCGCGCTTTTGGACCATCTTTATCCATCTCCGACGCCGCCGTCCTCAGGTCCAGACACCATCTTCTCTCTTCTTCTCTCGGAAGCACACTTCAATCACCGTTCATCAGATCAATAAACTATTTGCTGCTAACATTCCAGTCCAATCACTGACAACTTCGCCCAAGCCCTCAATGTCCCTCCAACTCGTTCACATGAAATATTTTAAGCTCCACTATCACACTTAGAGTTCCAATTTTGATGTTCTCTCAATATCCATTCCC
The DNA here is from genome assembly GCA_011170035.1 of Teleogryllus occipitalis. Taxonomy (NCBI): domain Eukaryota; kingdom Metazoa; phylum Arthropoda; class Insecta; order Orthoptera; family Gryllidae; genus Teleogryllus; species Teleogryllus occipitalis. Next base: position 115,583 of record BLKR01004211.1, on the reverse strand, counting down.
TAGTAGATGCTTACAAGTCCCCAAAGAAAAAAATACTCCTAACATTAATTGGAGCACGATCCGTTCATGAGCACGGCAACAGTCAGAATGAATGTCTCTCGTATTCTTTCAGCCCTGCAAAGCTCGGTTCATAATTTCGATTGTTTATTTCCAGATAACATTTGATGTACTTTCGTACCTAGCCAATCTCTAAATTTCTTGCAAAACGAACTAGCCGTCTTCACGACTGTCACTGCTTTTCCGGCCAATCCCAGAATTATATATAGAATTAACTAGCCGTCTCCGCGATTGTCACTGCATGAATATGTTGACCTTGACGACGGCTCGCTTACCGTTGCTATGCTAGCATATTCACATAATTTATCCCCTTTAATTGACGCCATTTATAATAAATGTTGTACAATATTCAGTGACATATTGGTATGTCACAATATATCGTGAGCAGAAATAACTTAAGAGCATTTACTCGCAAAAGAAACAAAACACAAATTACTGATTTTCATGGTACATTCCTATATTAATACCAAGATCCTTTGCTCCCCGTCCTACATTAAGTCAAACACTCCCTCTCTATTTTCCACCATTGGAAAGTGAACAAGCCCGACCCTGAGTCTGTTCGATGTAAAATAGGTGTTCGACTAAAACGAACTCTGCACCTGATTCAATCGGGTACCTTCGCGACCCGACAGGGGTTCGCGAGGCGAACACGGTCGCGCGCATAACACATTCATGACAACATACGGACAATGATTTTCATTCGCCCGTTTTTCCGGATGGAAAACATGATCGGCCCGGGCGACCGCTCCGAACGGCCAAACGGGGCGAACGACGCGAGTTACAGCACTCGCGGATCAGGCAGCCTCCCGGAAAATTAATTCCGCTAATACATTATGGAGACAATTGAGCCTGTTTTATCGCAGTCGGACTCCATCGTATCGATCAGCAGAGCGCGCTGGATTGACGGAGCTGGGCTCGCACGCGCGCACACCTGCGCCGCGCGCGCACCCTGGCGGATTGCGCGCGAAGCTTCTCGCGGAGAGCCGCGCTGCAAAGGGAGATGTAAGAGCACGGAGATGCAGTATACTTGTTTTTGTTTTTTTAACGTTTTTTAGCTATTGCATGCGATGAAAATGGGAAAATAGTGGTATAGGTTACAATTACAGGAAGAAGAAAGTTACAGAAAGAAAGTTTCTGCATTTCTCTTCAGGACGATTTAAATTTATCTTATCTAAATCTATATTTATTTCTTCGGCGTTGGTTATAGGTTTTTCCTATCATCCTACATCTGACATGCGTCATATTTTGGACATCAGGTTACCATGACTATACCTAGGTTTTTATATCCTGGCATCTGAGGGTATTATCTTCAAGATGGAATAACGCACGACTTTTTGCGTCTTTCTTGGTCCTGCCGCAAGATGTCGCATGATCGCGACCGCATCAAGTAGTGCCGCAGATCAAGCGACTCAAGCGGCAGGACCGAGAAAGACGCAAAACGTCGTGCCGAATTCCATCTTGATAATACCCTCAGATGCCAGGTTATAAAAACCTAAGTATAGTTATGGTAACCTGATGTGCAAAATATGACGCATGTCAGATGTAGGATGATAGGACAAACCTATAACCAACGCCGAAGAAGAACAAAAGATACATTTAAATCGCCCTGAAGAGAAACGCAGAAACTTTCTTTCTGTAACTTTCTTCTTCCTGTAATTGTAACCTATACCACTATTTTCCCATTTTCATCGCATGCAATAGCTATTGATTATTCAGGTCTCCAGTGGAAGTATCCTCGCTCTCCTGTTTGTGTCTATTAGTGCTACGCGTGCAGTTCTATTCACTCTCATAAAACGCTTTCCTCACGTAAAAAGAAAGAGAAAATCTAAAATAAAATTAATAAAGATATAGGATGACAGAAAGACGTCGAATAGTGGGATTCTGAATCCGAAATAAACGGAATTCAAGGTTGACGGTATCACAATTACTTAGCGATTTTTATAGCTAATTAAATCCCTCTTTACAGACTTCTGTGGCAATGACCAAAATAAAAAAAATGAATGAATAAGCCCGTACCATCCCATTTTAGGGATACCGTGTCCTAAATAACGGTAGGATCGTAATAAAGTCTCACATCGTGAGATATTTCTCATGGGCAACTAACCTTACACTCGCCTCATGAGCAATGAGGTGACGTACCACTATTTACTAAATTAACTTCCACACTTCATTTTAAAGTACTATATACACATACTGTGGGGCATAAAAAACCTCAAGAACAAAATATTTTATACAGCAGTTATAATATCAATTTCTGATTTTCATCATTTTATGAATGTACACAAAAATGCACGAGCCTGAGACGTCTTGGGATATTGAGCGGATGGTAAATCTGCACAGATATGTCATTTACTTAGAAAAATTTCAGAGATAATTTGCTATTCAATTGAAATAACTTGGATTACAATAATAATAATAATAATAATAATAATAATAATAATAATAATAATAATAATAATAGTATGTTTTAAATTTGTTGCGTCTACACCTGGACGCAACGCGTCTCCAAGCCCCTTAAGGGGCGTTGAGCGTAATAATAATAATATTAAATAAGTATTAGTAGTAATAATAATAATATTAAATTATTATTATTGTTGTTGTGTTATCTATACTTTCTATTGCACACACGTTACCCCGGCGACGGTCACGCTATTCTGCATTAAGTTTTTTCTAACACTGCGAAAATCTGTTCTTAATTCCTGTTGTTCCAATATTTGCAGTGAAACTCTAAAAGCAGCACAGAGGGAGCAGCACATCAAGAGATTAGCTCATACATTTTCACCGGATGGGTAAATGCATTAACTACAAATTACGCGGGTAGGTAAAATAGGTATCGCACCTTTTTTGCCTTCTTACTATAATAAGAATACTTAGCATTCGCATCCTAGTTATACACAACAAGAATCACATCGCCGTTCATGGCTTTTATTATACCCTATTTTATTGGACTTTTGAGACTACCGAAACCTTAACGCCAGATGCCAAATCCTAAAAGTAACTCCGTACTAGAATCTAGGCGTCGGTAGTAAAACTGCTTAAGCACTTTCCGTGAAATCACACAAAAGTTTAAACAGCTGGAGACACAGAGGGATTCTGGATATTGACGACGTAGAGTCGGGCCTTCCCCAGCTCTTCCCCGTGGTCGAGCCCTAGCGTTTCAAGGGAAGGACGTGAAAACGAGTGTGTTCAATTAGAATTATTATATGTCGAGTTGAGTAGAAATGGGGTTACATATACACCGCGCGTTGAGAGATAAGCATTGATGCTTTCGGCCCTAAGCCGCCATCTTGATTGAGGTTTTCTGGGTTTACTCAATTGCTTAAGGCATATGCCGGGATGGTCCCTAGTTTTGCACTCCCAGACGTAAATGTATAGCTTGCCCTCCCGTTCCTAAATGTTACGACTCTGTATTAATGTAGATTCAGAGGTTAGGCGGAAGAGAAGGCAGTTTGGCCTGAGCCTCACAATTAATAAAGAATTATTATTATTATTATTATTATTATTATTATTATTATTATTATTATTATTATTATTATTATTATGCCTCTGGGATGGCTCTTAGGCAGCGTATTAGCTTCTCGTGCAGTGGTCCCAGGTTCGATTCCCGGAAGAGGGAAAAATAAAGGTGTAGCTTTCCATGAAAGCCGTCCGACCCAGTAAGGCCAAATACATACATACATATATACATTCAATATTATTATTATTATTATTATTATTATTATTATTATTATTATTATTATTATTATTATGCCTCTGGGATGGCTCTTAGGCAGCATATTAGCTTCTCGTGCCGTGGTTCCAGGTTCGATTCCCGGAAGAGGGAAAAATAAAGTTGTAGCTTTCCATTAAAGCCGTCCGACCCAGTAAGGCCAAATACATACATACACACAGATATACATTCAATATTATTATTATTATTATTATTATTATTATTATTATTATTATTATTATTATTATTACAAGCTCACTGATCCCCACCGCGCGAGTCTTCCCCGCCAGCGCAGGGCGTAACCCTCAAGCAGCGCGGGTGCATACGGAGAGAAACTTTACGATGGCAGCCGCATCCTCCGTATCCGGGAGGAGCGGGTCGCATGCAAAACCGGTCCTCGGAGAGGCAGCCCGCAAGGGGACTCGGCTTTGAATCTCAACGATTTCCCAGGAATAAGTTCGTTTCGTTAAAAATTCACGCAGGGCGCGAGACGGAGGGGCCGAGGTTTTCAATCGCTCGCGCTGTATCGCGATCAGAGAGAAAGAGAAAAAAAAAGAGAAGGAAAGCAGAATCGCCGATATCGGAACAGTTTGCCCTTCCGGGCCGGCGGGCGACTCCTCTCCAAGTTGGGTGCCTCCGGCGGTGGATTATTATTTCAGAAACGGGTCTGAGCCAGCGGAGCGCTGCCGGAGAGGAAGAAGTGGGCGTGGCATCTCGCAAGGACGTCTTTTGCGTGTCGCTGGCTCTGCTCGCTCCACTAGCGATAGCACCGTAGCCATCTCTGTTGTCACTGCCATCACAGGCTCCGTCACCCACCTTACTGTCGGGATGACATGATGGGAGAGAGTGTGTATCGGGAGAAAGATGAACTCGGTGTTGGTTGTATACAAAATGGTTTATTGTAAGTTCCATTGCAAGTACGTTGCCCTAAGAGAGGCTACGCAGCTCAGCACTCAGTCGGTCGTTGTCATGAGGAGGGTGGGGGAAGGGTGGCAGGTAGCGGCGGCAAGCGGCGGAGAAGGCGGCGGCCACAAGGCGACGGCGCAGGCGGCGGCGAAGGCAGATAGGTGGCGGTGAGTCGCTCGGTTCGGCACAGCGTCGATTCCCGACTCGGTCAACCCGAAGGCAACCGTAGAGCGGGACGCCGGCGATCACTACCGCACTCACGAAGAGCGGGAAACGAGCGGCCACTTCTTAGGCCGGGCCCAGTCTTATATACCGCCGGGCCAGTCCATCCCCGGCATCAGCAGGAGTGGCGTTTCCTTAGTTGGCGGGCACCCACAGGGTTGCGGGGGGATGGCGAACGGTCGGCCTGGACCAGCACGGGCCGAGCGGAGGGCGCACGGTGAGGGGCGCAAGATGGCGTCGCCTCACCACATTGCAGCCAATTCAGTTTCCCGCTGTCTTTGGGCAACGGGGATGGATTTGACGTACATGCTGTTCGGTACTGGTGGCATAATTATTTTTTTATTTCAGTACTACCAAAGTATACACCAAAAATTGCCTCAATAAATTGCAAAATTAGCAAAAAATATTGTCAACTTTTAATGTAAGGTGTTATAGGTAAAATTAAGGTTTTATTGAAATTATTTTGATCAACCCCTTATATTTTCAGCCTGAAAACGTAGATGCCACACGTTTATTTGAGTATATTAAACGTTTTAAATCAATGAGTTTATGGTTTGTCTCTTAACTCGTTTTTCATCTTGGAGCACTTTAGGGGACTACCCGCGTGGTTGCATCTGCTCAATAAAGGTCCCCAGACGCGCGTCGGGGATTGGCTTCCTAGGAAACCTAGGTCGAAAACACGAGTGTAAACCCATACGAATAAATAAATAAATCTTCTAGCGCATCTTGGAAGAAAAATCTATCGAAACTTTCTAATATAAAAATGCGAGGAGTTTTTAGATCTGCGGTGTATTTCAATATATATATATATATATATATATATATATATATATATATACATATATACATATGTATATATATACATATTAAAACATTTCCTCGCTCTCAATCCACACAGTCAACATTGATTCGTCCTCTGCTTCTTCTCCAGAGTCACGGCATTTTCATCGCATTAGTTACCCTACCCTACCGCATTAATTTCTTTTGTCACTGCGACTGTCAACTACTTCAATCGTCACACTTCTCTTATTCTCAGACCGAAACCACTACATAACACTTGTACGTAGCTGTATTGGTATTGCGATATCCACGTTCTTTCAATAAGAGACATTTCAACGCTTTGCATGAAGGCACGTGAGTCAGTCTTGTCTGTAGCGAGTACCGGTACCTCGAGAAATTCACCAAAGTAGCAGGAAGGGCGCTTGATAAGAATAGATTACACTTAATCAGACTGAGTACAGACTAAGCCAATCCTTAGGGCACTACTGGGTAGAGGCTTCCAATTATTTCTTAAACATAATTGTTTACATATTTATAAATAATTAAAACATTAATTTTAGTTTTTAAACAACAAATGTTATGATTTATTTCGATTTAATTTTTAATACGTATGTTAAAAATTTTAACATTACTAGTAGTTTCCTAACTTTCATTACTCTTAGACTCTCTTATAATTTCATCCAGGCTGAGGTCAAAGCAGAGGGAGGAGAAGGTTCCAGAAAATGAGCCGACTTCCTACGACACTCACCCCCAGCGAAACTAACACCGCCGCGCTACGTATCGTTTCATTACCACCCGATCACCATCTCCGATCCTCACTGCTATCACATTCGCTGCCCACGCCGTCTCCAACAACGTCGCCTCCGCCGCAGCAACCGCACTCCACGCCGCCCCAGCCCGCCCACGGCGAAATGTCTGGGAAAGGTCGAGCGCTTACTCAAAGGGCACGAGCGAAGGAGGCCAGGTCGGGGCGGGCGGAGGCGGCGGCGCGGGGAAAGCGGCGCGGGGCATGCGAGGCAAGCGGGGCGCGGGAAGCGGGGCGGGCGGGGAGGACAGAGCGGGCGGTGCCGACAGAGTTGTGGCGGGTCGTGGCGGGGCAAAACGGAGCGTGGCGTGACTGGAGGGGCGTGGTGGGGCGTGGCGGGCCGTAGCGGGGCGTGGCGGGGCGTGGCGGGGCGTGCTGGGGCGTGGCGGGCGGGGCGTGGTGGGGCGTGGCGGGGGCGTGGCAAGGCGTGGCGTGGCGTGGCGGGGCGTGGCGGGGTGTGTTGGGGCGTGGCGGGGCGTGGCAGCGGTGGCGTGACTGAAGGGGCGTGGCGGGGGTGGCGGGGCGTGGCGTGGCGGGGCGTGGCGGGGCATGGCGGGGCATGGCGGGGCGTGGCGTGGGTTGGTGTGGCGGGGCGTGGCGTGGCGGGGTGTGGCATGGCGTGGCAGGGCGTGCGGGCGTGGTGGCTGGGGCGTGGCGGGGCGGCGTGGCGGAGGGGCGGGGGTGTGGCATGGCGTGGCGGGGAGTGGGTGGGGGCGTGGCGGGGCGTGGGGCGTGGCGGGGCGTGATGGGGCGTGGCCGTGGGGCGTGGTGGGGCGTGGCGGGACGGTGGGGCGGGGCGGAGCGGGGCGGGGCGAGGCGGGAAGGTGAGGTCAGGAGCGGGGCGGGGAGGGGCGGGGCAGGGCGGGGCGGGGTGCGGCGAGGCGTGGGTTGGCGACCGCTGGAGGGGAGATGGGAATGCGAAGTACGGCAAGAATCTGAAGTAGGGGAGGTAATGGAACGTTGATGAAAGGGACGTCTCTCAAAGAGATGGAGACATACGGTCTCGGGACTAACTCGGTATAATATAGTGGAATTGGGAAAATGAAACAAAAAAATTGAAAACACGAAGAGAAAAGAAAATACGGCTCTTGACGTGGAAACAGGTCGTCGCCGAGACAGGTCGAGACCGTTGCTGCGTAAACTTCAGATATTTGTTGAGCTAAAGAAGAATAAACTATATTTCACTAGAAATGGTTAGAGACGAGTCAACAAAGCATGAGCTTGCGAATTCGCTGTATTAATAGAACAAAAAGTCAGAAAATCGATAGGGTTTATCACACAAGTAAGCAAGAGAGAAGGAAATCAATAAGAAATGGACTGAGCCTTCGACTGGGTTATGTAACATGCTTTCCACACTTTTTAATGTTATTATTGTTGTTATTATTATTATTATTATTATTATTATTATTATTATTATTATTATTATTATTATTATTATCGTTTTTTCATCTAGAATTTAAGGTCTTACTTGTCTTTAGCCTTACCACATTCCTAGCTTTACATATATATAACCATGAGAACAAACAGCCTGAGTAAAAAAATATTGAATTGTGAGCTTTTGGAATAATTCCGAGAAAGACCTAATTTTTTTACAACAATATTTTAGGTTTTTGTCATTAAGGTCACTTGCTGTTGTGACAATTGGTATAATCTCAACTTACTAAAGTATATTTTTAATATTCTATTTAGGGGGAATACATTATCAAATTTTGTTTCTGCATTATAGATGTTGAGATTTGCAGGGTGCCTAATATCACTGATAAATGTTTTCGTATCCTCCATATTATTTAGTGGAGTGTCTGGGTTATTTGACGGGATTGTTTTATCAATACCCGGAACTTATTACTTTTTACGACAGGTTTGGTTTTTGTATTCATAATGAGGAATGATTGTCTCTTCTGCCAGAAGACAATGTTGGTTGCCAGTGCTTGATGAATAATATTTGCTGTCATTTGCGTGTGTGCTGGCCAGATTTGAGCATCCAGTGATCTGATATCAGTCTACATAACTCATTCCTGGTTTTTGCAAATAGTTTTTAGTAGTCCATATGGATGAAGGGGTTGATGGCGTAAAGCATTTTCTTTCCATCAAGAATTTGAACAATCAAACGTCATTATATATACTAAAACGCTAAGGAGTTGCAACGGCCATTGGCAATTGCAGAGCGGGTAACATATTCCCCTATAATTTTAAGACATGTAACTGTGGACAGATAGTAATATTTCTAATAATAATAATAATAATAATAATAATAATAATAATAATAATAATAATAATAATAATAATAATAATAATAATAAAAGGTTCATAATTTTAGTTGGGTAATGAGAGAGAGAAAAAGAAGAAGAAAAGAACAGTGAAAAAGAAGAAAAGAGAAAAACAAGACAAAAATATAACATGGGGATGAAAAAAGACATTAAGAAAAGATACGATGAGGATGATAAAGGTAAAGAATATTAAAGAAGAGGTGTAGAAGAAAATTAATTTCAACCGTTCAATGAACGTGTCCGTTTCAAGAGAATGTCGATTGCAACCACCTTGCAACAGAATGTGTCACGTGGAGCGGTGGTGAGCCACTGCACGGCGCGTGCTGCAGCGACAAAGGGCAGCCACCTCCGCGGCCGCTCTTTTCCCTCCCCTTGCGCGCCGAGCGGGTTGCGGCCGCCGGGGTGCCCCAGGGGCCGATTCTTTGAGGCGGCGTGCGGGTTGCCTAGCACCCGAGCGCCCCAGGCGCCGCGTCGAGCCGAGCCGACCTCAGCGCCGTCCTTCCCTCGCTCGTCTCTCTTCTTTCGCTCGCCCTCTCCGAGGTAAGAAAGCGTGCGTGATGGTATTCACTGACGTTGGCGTTGTTTCTGTGACCTCCCGCCTAACTGCCACGCGATTCTTTGAGAGATTGATAGATAAGTGATTCCCGGCGAATTAACAGTTAAGGCCATTGGTCCCGAACGTATAGGGTTTGATTTCATCGCAAGATGTGGCAGTGGTTTTCCCCCGCTGGATGGCGAGATCTACCGGCGATATTCCCGTTTGATGACGAGAATTTTCTCCACCAAGGTATCTCCCACCAGTTGAGCACCGCCTCAGACGGGACAAACTCTAAATTCCTGACATGAGTGGTAGCGTACTGCTCGTAAGTATCTCAGGAAGGGGGGATAGGACAAGGACAAGGAAGAGGAAGGAAAGATCGCGCGCTGAAAATAATGCCATTATACGTACCGCTCAGGCCAGCTCACAATGCACTGACGCCATTGCACCCAGCGTACTTGACAGATATCGCGCGGCACAGCAATCAAGTTTAAACATGCTCACGGGAAGTAATTCAGCGAAAGAATAAAGATATTAGACTACGTGATATCAGAATAGTGCAATGAAGGAATACGCGAAATATCAGCCGACTAATGCATCGCAATAATTTAGGAACATAAAATTGCCGTGGCTGGGATCTCTCAGATCTATTGCGAGCACTTCTGGGTTAAAGGAACCCTCTGTTTTAATGGAAGTATAGTTACCAAGTGTCTCCTTCCCCCTGTACATCTCCCCCACGGACGGGAATGTGTGGCAAGCGGGGACGGGACGCAGTGGGGCGACGGAGAGCGGAGTGACGCCTCTGGGCTACGCTTCCCTCGCCCCCATCCCCCCCCCACTTCCCCGAGTGTCCCGCCTCCCTCCACGTGCTGACGTGCTCCGAATTTCCGCGCGCGCTTCCGAACATAAACAAGCCGTTTAAGTCGCTCCGCCGCGGCGGCGGGGGAGGCGGAGGTGGCGCGGCGGGGCGGCGCTCGGCGCAAGTACTTTGCGGCCTCCCCCGCCTGCTGGAGGTCCATCCAGATGGCTTTTATATTCTGCGCGCAGCAGGCACTGTCGTCCTGCTTTCCAAAACGTGCGAGTGACGTGCCAGTTATATGAGGAGGGACGGAGGGTGGATATTGGAAGTTGCAAATGTACAGGATGCTTCAAAAAGTGTGTCTATGCTTCTGAAATTACATTTTACATCTGCGTTTGATCAACAAGTGTTTGTTTCGGATCTCAGATGGCCTATCAGTAAGATTACATGAGGATTTTTGATTAAATTCAAGTTGTTGAAGTGCAGGAGATGCATAAAGAAGCGGACTTGAAGTTTGAGTCAGAAAAAATATAATAATTTAGTCTGTCATCTTCAAATAATTAATGCTGTATTACAGAAAAATTCCTAAATTTTAATATGCCACACGTAATAAAATAGGAACGATTCATTGTTCGCAATTCTAGAAAATATCCAATTTTGAAAGAAAAGAAACAACAAATTGAAATGTAGATGGAGAATTCAGCATCGGAAATTTCGGTACTTTCTTCTGAAGCATTCTGTATTTGATATGAGAAATGTGATTGGTTGGGAAGTGTGAAAATTTGCTGTTTCAGAGAGAAAATTATAGAAGATATTGGGATTGTAGAATTAGATTTTTTCTCTATTATTTTCCTTTTCAGTTTTTCGTGGAAAGTAGAGACTACAAAGTTTTACAACTCCTTTTACTTATCCTTATATCATCATTTTAGTGTTTATTATGTTGTACACCTTTATCATTTTCAATAGTTTGCAAAATTTAAAAAAATGTAACAATAATTAATTTCCTTTGAGATGTTCAAATTATAATAGTACAATTCTCATTTCTGATTATTTTTCAAAAGGTGAAAATATCAAATTTTCTAATAATGAAAATTAACGTCTCCTAGAATATATAGATTCTGTTAATAAAAATTTTAAAAAATTCTGTTTCTCTTAAAAATTCGTATAATTGCAAAATTAATAATGCAATTTGACAAATTTTGTTTCGTTATACTTTCATTTTTAAATCGTGAATTTTATTGGTAAAACTTGAGTTTATAGGAGGCAACAGAGAAGAAGCATACATTTAGTACAAAAAATTACAGTCGAATAGTTGGTCGTCTTTAACGCACACTTGAGCCCTCAACGGCATTTCTCGTTCTTCCGTGACTGCGGCGGCCACGGCGTCGTTAGTGGACGTGAAAGCCCGTCGCCGGTTGCCTCTCGTCGTCAAGAGCGGCGCGGATCGTCGCGATTCATAATGCAGCAGCTGTGGTCGTTTCGTTGCCCTCACGCCGTGCGGACCACCGGAACTCAACGGCGCCGTCCCTCGTCAACGACTTCGCCGTACCCACTTGCCAGCTTCCCTCCACCTCCCCTTGATGATGGCAAATTTTACCAAAACATCGATACATCGATGTATCGATACATCGCTAAAGGATCTTCGATGTCGATGAAAATATCGACAAAGAAACATAGATGTTTTAAATATAGAGTAATAAAGATGAAACATAGGTTGTTTGTTAATAAGTTTTTTCTTAATAAAAGTTCCAATAATTTCTTTTTATAGACAGTCACAAATCCATTTATTTAAACAAAATGATTGTATAGTATGTATTCATCTCAACATTTTAAATTTATTATGAATTCCTTATAATGTCAAACACACTTCTTCTATCTTAATTTGATATAATGTTTTAAGGCCTGATGATGGAGCTTGACCTCTGAAACGCTGCCACGCTGTTTCTTGTTTCAAGATATCATTGTCATGGATTTGTTTTAATAAATGGATTTGTGACCGTCTATAAAAAGTAATTATTGGAACCTTTATTAAGAATAGACTAATAAACTTGCTGTTTTCCTACCCAATTTTAATTACAGTACTGAGAGTCTGATTCACGACCAGTCAAAACGTCTGAGGGCTATTTCTAACACTACTATCGATTCAGGCAATAAGACGTCTAACGTACACTTGAACGCGAGCAGCTCCCGAACTTCCTGAGAGTACACAGGCGAAATATGCAGCGTGGTAATGAGGATGACGCGTCGCATCGATATTGCTTTATTAAAAATAAAAAAAACATCGATGTTTTCCAAAAAAAAATATCGATGAGAAGAAAACATCGAAAACAAAGTATCGATGTTAATATATCGATGTTTCTGGTGCAAAACATCGATGTTTCAAAAACATCGATTTTTTGTCATCACTACTTTCACTGACATCACGGTTACTCACATGTAGTCACTGCCACCGACCCCTCACTGACCTAGATCGTTCACCCTCGTTTCGGCCTTGTGCTTTCACCCCTCGTTATTCTTGCCCCCACTTCTCCGGCCCTCTGATTCATCAGCGGCGTGATTCACCCTCATTCCCTTCTGCCTTCGGCCCTGTTTGGCTTCCCCTGCCTTTCTAGCTCCTTCACTTCTGCAATCTTTATTTTATATCATGATGTAACACATACGTTGATCAATTAAATTCAAACACTCACACGCACAAATTATCCACGTGGTATTCTCGGAAGAAAAGGGTGCGACATCTGCTTTATCTGAATGAACACTATTATCGAATCAATTCCCAAATCCTAATGTATGTTCCTCCTGTCAATACATTTTTTTGAGTTATTATTCTAGACGATGATTTCACAATTTCCTCCTCCCCCTCACTAGAAGATATTATTATTATTATTATTATTATTATTATTATTATTATTATTATTATTATTACCATTATTATTATCATTATTATTAATATCATCATCTACTAAAATTCTTGTTGCCACATGTCTTTGTGCCAACATCTATTGCCCTCACGGATTAATGGGTGTAACAGGATAACTCTTGTTTTTTTCTGAAATATATAATTTTGACCAAAAATTAAGGATGTGAATATATACTGCATGTCTCATTATGTGGTTGGAATTGAAGGGAGGAAGATATCCTGCCAATCCCGATCGGACTGAGAAGAGTTATTCGTTGAACAAATTTAATTATTAAAATACATTGATTACTCAGTAACAAGGTCATAGCTTGGATACATTTACTGTTGCCTATAATTACCTCTCCAACAAAATATCAGGGTGGGGACAATTAAATATTTTAATTTTTGTTGAAGTGAGATTAGAAGTCCCAGATTCATTAGAGAACACGGACGCAGTAACGCCCATGCTTATTAACTCGATACAACAATATCATGCAGGGTGGTTGCGATTGCCACTGCATGTGTACAACTTTGTATAGACTGTGATATACCAAAATGACGAACCATTTTTATTACGGAAATGTCATTTCATTTGACATAGAATATAGGGATGGCAATAGACGATCGCGAGGGGGTCGCTATGTGACAAATAAACGGCGTTAAGGATCATTTTCGTTAGGTTGAAATGACAGAGTAGATGCAGGATAAGCATTGTTTTGGGTGACAAAAGAAAAATATATACAATTCGGATGTTTGCGAATTTTTAGAAGAACATTCATTCGCTAGAGCAATGCGGTGATGAGCGGGTCGGCTCGTGATATATTTTACTAGATCGAGGAAAGACTGTAATTGACAGTTGTTTAAATTAACAATCGTTTTTATATTAGGATAGAGCGTTCTTGAAGGAAGTAAAATTCGTGTTTAGGCGTCCACCCGAGACGCAAATGAGGGAAGTCACGCATTATAATAGTATCGCCGGGAGAATTTTGAACCAGATCACGGACATTAGACGTGGATCCAGAGTATTGATGTGGACCAACTCTAGAACCAGTGCTTCGAAACGTGCCATCCAATCAGCAAAGGTCGTGTGGTTGAAATCCGAAATGAAGAAATGGTGCGCCGCTCGGGACGAAACAGCACTTCAAAAATACTGGTTACAACAGGAACTTACATTTCGGTTACATCCTCTACAATGGGCAGCCGTGGAAGATACAGTACGAGGACGAGTCTTCACCATCACCTCCCAGAAGAAAGACGTACAGAAGGGTAAGTTGAGCCGCCTTATCTGCCACTCTAATACTAGTTTTCAAGCCACCCAACAAATTTCAAATAATAGTAATACAACCCAAAGTGAGGTCATGCCTCATCAGTTCCACCCCCGCGTCAGTAATCTTTCCTCTACTTCATTATCCAATCAGGACATGTCTCTTCTAAACAAGGGCCTCAAACACTGTCCTCCCACACCCCTTAATAACACACACATTAAACAGTTATGTGTCAAAGCAGACACTAATACCAATTTCCACAATATTCCCGTCGAGACTAAATACAACATAGCTCACACCATCACAAACCACACAGAATCCACCATAGTGCACAAAAACCCTGTAAATTTTGATTTTCAACACGCACAACAACTCGCCAAAAAAGTTACACAGGAGAACTTAATCATATCTAAAGCAGACAAAGGCAACATTGTAGTGGTTATGGACAAACAAGAATACAATGACAAAATCTATGACTTTTTGAACGACAACAATATCGAACAACTTCCCAATGACCCTACTAAGAAGTATCTTTGTCAGCTTAAACAAGAACTTAACAATTCTCAAGCATTGTTTCCCTATCCCAAACCATACATACCATCTAACCCTTCTCCTCCGAGGCTGTATGGCCTGCCCAAATTACACAAAGAGAATACCCCCGTCAGACCCGTGGTTTCGTACACAAACACTTTAACCCACAACCTCGCCCAGAAATTAAATAACCTCTTCCATAAACACATCCAGTTCAAATCTTCATATTCTGTAAAAAACAGTCTAGATCTAGTAGAAAAGATCCAACAGATTCCCGTTCCACCCTATGCAAAACTTGTTTCATTTGACATAAAGAATCTCTTTCCTAGTACTCCGACTTCAGATTGCAAATTACTACTACGTAACTTACTAGACAAATCATCATGTCCGATACCCGTTCGTGATGAACTCCAAAATCTCTTCAACGTATGCATGGACCAAAATTACTTCACTTTTGACAATAAATTTTACAGACAAACTTCAGGAATTCCTATGGGCTCACCCCTCTCTCCTCTCCTTGCAGATATTTTTATGGACTCTTTCGAACAGACCATCTTCCTCTCAAATCATCCACTTCTCAAATATATCACATATTGGCACCGTTACGTAGACGACATCCTTGTTCTCTGGACCGGTACGACTAGACAAATCGACCACTTTACTGACTTCCTCAACAACATACATCCTACGATAAAATTCACTACAGAACTACAGAATGAAGACAAATCTATCAATTTCCTAGACCTCAATATCAGCATATCTGAAAACAAACATGCATTCAATATTTTCAGAAAACCGACGTACACAGACAGTGTCATCCACAACTCTTCACAACACCCTATTCAACACAAACACGCCGCCTTCCACTACATGTTACACAGATTACTAAGCCTGCCTCTCACGAAATCTCATTTTCTGCAAGAACTGAACACTATACAACACATTGCTATAGCAAACGGTTACAACACAGCTCTTGTCAACAACATATTACGCCGCAAAATTCACAAACGAAAACTGAAAATGTACACTACACTCTCTAACATAACACTAACATCAGACAAGTACACTTGCTTACCATATTTTGGAAAACTTTCAGAAAAAGTCGCACACAATATACACAAAGCCGGTATCAAAGTTTCATTCAAAACACAGAATTCTCTCAGAAAAATCTTAGCTCCTAAAACACACACAGATCTTCTAGAAAAAAGCGGTGTCTACGCACTACATTGCCACGATTGCGAAGCAAAATACATTGGTCAAACAGGCAGAACTTTCAATACAAGAATTAAAGAACATATACACGCTTGGAAACACAACACCTGCAAATCTCACTTTGCCAATCATTTACTTCAGACAGGTCACACATTCAATCCACACACAGACATTCACATACTGGAAATAGAAAATCAATATCATACCAGATTAACATTGGAAAACCTTCACATTCATCTCAATAGTAACCTACTGAATGTAAACATAAACTACAACCCCTCCCCTCTGCTAAAATTACTTTTTGACACCACCCTCACACCACACACTTCGGGGCTGACACAACACAGCACACCGCACCCAGGCCATTAACCCTCCTCCTCCACCCCACGGTCGGTTCTTAAGCTGCGGGACACGCCCGAGCCAACGTAGTCGTTTTTGTGGCTCCCAGACAGCAGGTAAGAAACGGCTCAACTTACTTTTCGTATTTTCTCTCTCAAAATTGTACATGTACTATATTTTCATTCATTTTCTTGCTTAAATTTAAAAAACTACTATATTACATAAAGATATAACTCTCCGTCTCCTTCTTTCTTTCCTTTCTTTAATTCTTCTTTCATTTCTTAAGATGTTTTAAATTATATAAATTATTTTATATTATAAAGATCTAACTCTCCGTCCCCCCTTTCTTTCTTTCATTCTTTCTTTTTCTTTTCTTTAATTGTTCTCCTTTCATTTCTTAAGATATTTTTAAAATTAGGTAACTATGTTAATTCTAATTTTATATTTTTCTTGTACCAGGAAACTGATGATGATGGCTAAGCCATCGAAAGCTGCTATTTCTATAATAAATAATATTGTTGACAATGACAACGCCTTCAATAATTTCACTGTGGATCCAGAGGCAAAATTCTGCTGCGTACGACGGAGAAGGTTCTACGGGGCGCCATCCAACGAAGTGGAGATCGTGCAAGACCCACGTATGGATAACAAGGTTTTATAATTATTGTAAAACAGAGAAAACTGGTCATGACCAAAGAATGATTCATTTTTGATTATCATTATAATAAATTCCAATTGGTTAAGTTGAAAGAAAGCTGATTATCATTGTTCGTTACGTGCAATCCAGCATTTTAATAAGATTTTCAGATTCCTCGCCACTCTATATGGATGGCAGATTGAATAATTGGTTGCAGAATAAGTAGCAACAATTATGAACTTCGAACCCCAATTAACTGAGCCTGCCCAACATAATTTTGTAAGGAGAGATATTTAAATTACGTAGGAATCATTAGGTTTTAAGTGTAACCTTTTCCTGGCGCCCAAATTGCATTAATCAGTAGTAATTATGTTTCAAATTGGCACCAGTCAACGTCGGGTATATTTCAAGACAAATAGAGAGTTATCTTTATTGTCACCCGCGCTCGCGGTACATTATTACCCATGTTTGTCTCTCCTTGTTTATTATCCCCACTTATTACTCTGTCAGACTTCCCTGAGGAGTTACTTTGGTTCTAGTCTCCCACTTGCTACTGTCACCAGGGACCTCGCCGTTGCCTCCTAGTCGCACTCAACCCACTCTGCCTTGTTCCGCGCGCAACTCGTTTCAGGTCCGCGCCCCCATGGGGACTCGCCGGTAGCGGTAGCTCAGTGCATCAACTGATGTCACTGCTGCGCCTCTGACCTCTCCCACTCCCCACGGCGGCAGGATGTTCGACACTAGCTTTTCAGCTAGGTCGAATTCAGTCGCTGTCTGAACGAGAATTCTAGCGGCCGGCTGCTCTGATCGGTAGTTTTCCGTGGTTTCTCCGATCAACACCAGGCGAATGCCGGAGCAGTACCCTACGAAACGGGCCACGGACCGCACGCGATCTGTCCTTGCTCTTCCTTGTCCTATCCTCTCCCCTTAGACACACACTTACACTAACATGCACTACAACACTACCACATATTCCGGAAGATCGGTTTGGAGCTTAGAGCATGTCCCGGCTGGGGCGGCGCCCCGCTGGTGGGAGAGTCCTGGTTAGGGGGAAACCCCACTAGCCGACGGTAGGTCGGCGCCGGATCTCGCCATCAAGCGGGGGAAGATCACCGCCATCTACCGAGAAAAAACATGCACAACACTCACGGGACTAATGACCAAAGCAGTTGACGTGCCCGGAAACACGAAAAAAACAAACCAAACCAACTCATGTTTGTCTCTCCTTGTTTATCATCTCCACTTATTACTCAGTCAGAGTTCCCTGAGAAGTTACTTTGGTTCTAGTCTCCCACTTGCTACAGTCATCAGGAACCTCGCCGTTGCCTCCTAGTCGCACTCAGACCGCTCTGCCATGCTCCGCGCGCTCCTCGCGTCACGTCCGCCCCCCCCCCCCCATGGGGAGTCGCGGACATCCGCCCTGCGTGCCCGCCTCGCTCGCGTCTCCACGCGTCCCTCGGGAGGCGGCTGGTGCACCGCACCACTCGGCCCCAGCGACTCCATGACCCACTTCGCACTGCAGCCGCGGCAGTGCCCGCTGACCGCCCCGATGACGCCGTTGCGGGAACACCTTGCCGAGACGCAACGTACCGATATCCCTTTGCACGTGGAAGAATCCTGGATGTCTCGGACTAAATGTTAAAATCTTCTAGGACACGTACGGCTGTGTTTACATTTTGCCAATGCGCAAATACTATTGACATTGCAGTGCATATGTGGTCTGGAAATTTGATATAACGACGTTACACATGTGATGTTTACCCTTGATGAGGAGGAACTCATCGTACACTCGGTTTGGTAGGTACAAGTTGTGGCACAGACAGAGGCGTTTCATGTACCTGCCGAATATTCGGTAACGCGCTATGACCTGGAATTCATTCTACAAGCCTATCGTCTGTTCGATGGCATTTAAACCTTGGTCAGTAATAACAAAATTGGGAAGTTTCGCTGTTATGCACGTACGTGAGTCCGGAAAATATTTAAATTTAATTACGTATGTGGAAAATCTCTTAACATGCTCTCACAATCAGTAAAAGAAAACTGCCACGAATGTAAATAGAAAGAAAAATGTTTTTAGCCGGAAACACGTGCACCGGTACGCATCTCGTATTCAAGTCTCAGTTTTAAAATAAACATAATATTTATCACACAAAAAGTTAATTCAATGTAATGATAATAGAACAAAAAAGAATTTTTACAGATGAGCACTAACTATTTTTTGTCGGACAATGACACCACATAAGGAAGTGTGGAAGCTATTCACAAGTTAGCCAACTGCAAACGAACGAATGCGAGAAAGGGAGTCTAATGGGCACGACGACCAAAGAACCTTCAGTTCTGTTGCCTGCACTAGCTGTCACTTTGGCTCATCCTTAGGAAAATCACTCTATACCCGCTGACTGCCCCGATGACGCGGTTGCGGAAACATCTTGCCGAGACGCGACACCCCGATCTCCCTTTGCAGCGGGAGGTTGACAGGATGGCTCGGACTAAATGTCACAAACTTCTAGGCCATGTACGGTCGGGTTCACATTTTGCCGATGCGCAATTACTATTGACATTGCAGTGCATATGTGGTCTGGAAACTTGATATAACGACGTGAATGATCTTGGCTGTCCGGTTGACGCCGTAGACTTCCGCGACCGGAGTCATGTGAATGATCTTGGCTGTCCGGGTGACGCCTCGTCGAAGGCTGTGTTGGTGACGTTTCGACCATATTTTCGGGGTCTTCCTCAGGGCTGGTCTGCCAATAACCTGAGAAAGACCAGGAAAACATGGTCGAAACGTCGGCAACACAGCCTTCGACGCGGCGTCACCTGGACAGCCAAGATCATTTACATGACTCTGGCCGCGGAAGCCTACGACTTCATTTGATATAACGACGTTACACATGTGATATTTACCCCTGATGAGGAGGAACTCATCGTGCTCTAGGTTTGGTAGGTACACGTTCTGGCACAGACCAGGGCATTTCATGTACCTGCCGAACATTTGGATATGAACTATGACCTGAAATTCATGCTACAAGACTATCAACTGTTCGATGTCATTTAAATGATCATAATATGATCTACAATCCAAACTACAAGCTTAACAGCTATTAGATGTGATTTAAAACTTGGTCAGTAATAACGAAATTATGAACAATGCTGATTGGTTTATGTCTTATTTCGTTGTTCACTTCATTAGAAAAGTAAATTCGCTGTTCTTCAAAACTTGAAAACTCTTTTATACGCAGAGAAATGTCGCCATGTCATAAGCAAAACACTCGAAATACAATATTACTCTTTCACGTAAACTCCACTTTATTTGAATAATAAAATCGCAAGAATAAAGACGGCTTTTTTTTCTTGCGTTTCGAGGCGGGCTGAAATAACCCAGGTCGTGACATTTTCCTGCACTTCGGTGTACGGCAAGCAGTGTGCGGCCGCACCTGGTCTCACCGAAGGGCCCCTGCGACCTCGCTAATAATCCCTGGCTCTGCTCCGCGTCTCCCAGCATTCGGGTTTCTCCGCCGAGGCTTTAGTGCCCGTAAACACACGGCGCCTCCCTCGCCTTCTCCTGCGTTCGCCCCGCCCCCACCTCCACGCCACCCACCCCCACGCTTCGAGTCCCGACACTGGCGGAGTTTCGATGCAATTCAGCCGTTGTCTGGAGGATTATTCTAGCGATCGGTCGGCTGCTTTTATCGGTAATTTTCTTCGTTCAATACCAGGAGGATGTTAGATAGCTAGGTCGAATTTATCAGTTGTCTGGAGGATTATTCTAGCGATCGGCCGACTGCTTTTATCAGTCATTTTCTCCAATCAATGCCAGGAGAATGCTAGATAGCTAGGTCGAATTCAGTCGTTGTCTGGAGGATTATTCAAGCGATCGGCCGACTGCATTTATTGGTAATTTTCTCCGATCAATACCAGGAGCATGCTTCATAGCTAGGTCGAATTCAGCCGTCGTCTGGAGGATTATTCTAGCGAGCGGCCAACTGCATTTATTGGTAATTTTCTCCGATCAATACCAGGAGCATGCTAGATAGCTAGGTCGAATGCATCCGTTGTCTGAAGGAGAATTATAGCAATTGGCCGGCTGCTTTTATTGGTAATTTTCTCCGATCAATACCAGGAGAGTGCTAGATAGCTAGGTCGAATTAAGCTGCAGTCTGGAGGAAATACCAAGCGACCGACTGATCTGATTGATAGGTATCCGTGGTTCCTCCGATCAATACCAGACGAATGCTGGAGCTACACCCTAACAAATGGGTCACGGATGACGCGCGAACTTTCTGAAAATCAGCGGCAATGCTGGTTCTGAGCTGAAATTTAAACAGCCGGTATATACTTAAAATCTTTCACAACACGAAAAGGCCTCACAAAAAGAATACTTGGTCTGAAATTCGAGGTCCTAGTATTGTTTTTACATCTATCAACAGGATGTAAAGTCCGTTGTCAATGTATATTCTGAACACTCAATTATTTGCTTAACATTTTTTTGCACACGTGTTATATAATTTTATTTTTCTAAAATACTCTTGATTATGTAGAACTTGATATGATCTTCAAATTTTCATTTTGAGATTTCAAAATAAAATTGTTTTCTAGTTATCTATGCCTCATAGAAGTACAAGAAATTGTTTTGTGGTTTGCTCACAGATTTAAGATTGCCGAAGTACAAGAAATAATGAACCTAGAAATGCAAGTATCGTCGACAGCCAAACAAAAATTTTGTTAGTGAAGCCACTAACAAGTTAGTCACTCACTAGTAAGTCACTAGTCAAAAATAAAAATAAAACGCTATGTAATATAATATAAATGATAAAATTGAAAGTAATAATGAATAAAATAACGAACGTAGAAATATAACTTATTTTGTAATATTTCAAATTCCCATTGTGTTTTGTGGCTTACAACTCTCTTTGTATGATTTTTTTACGAATCTTGATCAAAATAAAACTATAATTAATGTAATTCTGTGGTGGCAGCTGAGATTTTGTGGTACTCCATGATAAAATATATGGGGTGAATGAGATATCAACCACAATAGTATACAATGTAATTTTGTTGTATTGTGGTTGATATCTCATTCACCCCATATATTTTATAATTAATGTGTTCATTGCTTTTGCATTACGCCTTCCAAGTGTTGTGAAACCCCAATAATTCTCTTTAAATTCGAAATAGAGGCATCCCTTAACAATCACGAGATATAAGTATCAAAGCGAGAGGTCGAAATATCTCGTAGGAATATTTAGCATAATGAGTTAAGAATATAGAACAGAATTTTAGTAAAAATTGTCTAAAATAAATGTCATTTTAAATCCAAACTCTGTCACTCAGTAAACTGGATCGTTGAACAGTAGTGAAAATGACTTAGCAAAATCTTCTTTCATTCATACTGGGTATTCACTGGAAATATAATGAACAAATTGTCTTTTCATCACCATCATATTTTTCAGGAAGCTCATTCTCCCGGAAGACTGCAATTGTACAAATAATCTTCGTCAAACGCTGCATCTGCATCTTCTCATGCTCCACTCAACTCGCAGAACCACGTAACAGAGACTCCCGGTGCATTGTGGCCTAATTCAATTCCGCACTAAACGCGGAAAAAAAACAACAAAAAAAACGCTCGTTGCAAGTGGTTTATTTCCTTCGCTACGCCTCGCGTTAGGATCGTTCTCTGCAGATGAGAAATGCGCTCTGCTCGCCGCCATTTGCATTTTTATTTTCATTCATTCGTCCCTATTATTTTTTCCCCTTCACGAGCCAGCTGCCTTGTTTTGAGAGGGTCGTGTGTACTTTTTTATTATTGCAACGTTCCCAGGGTGCATTAATGCGAGGATGAAATATTCATATTTTATTATTCAGAACGAGAAAGACGTTAATTCTAGTATACTAAATCGCGTAAAATGTTGTCGTAACGATTCATTCCGTATTCATACTGCCTTCTCGGTTTCCGTGTCACAGGATTTCGGCGGCCGGAGAAAGTACGGCGAGGGGCGATTGTCTCGTGTCGTCTGGCGTAGTTCCGACGGTGGCCGCGCGGCGCGCTGAGGTCGCGCTCTCCGGCGCCAGTCGCGTCGTGTGGGGCAGGCGCCGCATGCATAATTTCTCATTTTCTGCGCGGGATGAGGTAATTTTGCTGGCGGCCTTATCGCTGTAATTGTTTCGGAGATCTCGCCACGCGCGCGCGTGCACATGCCACGCCGTGCGTGGGTGCGCGACGCGGCGGCCGTCGCGAGCGGAATTAGCTACTTCGCTCCGTCGCTTTCCGCCGGACGGAGGTGGCACGATGTGAGTGGGCGAGAAATTCATGAGCCGAGTTGATGTGACGAATAGTGACGTCCTAAATGTAAGTAATGATTAGGGGGGCGGCTTTTAATGAAATGGGATTTTTTTTACTTTAGAACAATGTCGTTTAGCATAGAAATTCATTTTATGTTATAACAAAAGCAAATGACCCATTTTTATACATATTTTTTGAATTTTTTATTGATTTTGACTGATAAGTCATTTTCTTTATCTTTTCCATAATTTCTAATGCATTTTTCGCTTTTTTCATCGATTTTCGTGCCATTTTAATGGTACTTGCTGCAAATAATTTTTACTGTATTCGACAAATATTGTTCACAGGATTCCTGAGCACCTACACCTGGTAGCCTGTTCGATTTCTTCGCTCAGAAGTTGTAATGTCAGCCATTTTGAGTATGTAACCTAAAGTTCCTGTGACGCCTGTCAGCGTCATTGGCGGTTCAGCCAATTTCGGGATAACTAAAGAGATTTTCTGGTAACGAACAGTCCAAATCAAAAGTTTGAAAGCTGAGTTCACTTGAACGAATAGAAAAAGCCTCGATTATATCAATAACAAATGCAACAGTTTATGTTGTGCATCTGAACAGGTTCTGATAACATTTTAAAGTCTTTTTGTTTCTTTTAGGGCATTTTTAAAACATTTTAAGAGCATTTTATTGATCATTTTTGGCGATGTTTGAGGTCATCAAAATCCGCCCCTTGTGATGATATGCAATAACTACAAGGGTTGGATAAGTAATGAGAATTGTTTTTCTCTGAAATAACTTTACTGACAGAGGTATTTACATTAACACACCTTCAATATTATCTCTTTCGTTATTAATGATCTTTTTCCAAATGTTTGGAAGGCGTAGTACTCCATCTGCGCCTCTATTTCTGTTGAAGTCCTATATTTACCGCCCTATAGCATGAATAATTTCTTCTGGTATCGTACCGGGTGATTCGGGTGGTATTGTACTGCAGTAGTTCTTTCATTTTGCTGAAGAGATCATAACCACAGGGACTCATATCGGGTGAGAAAGGTACGTTTTCCAGAATCTCCCATTGCCAGCTGCGCAAGAGTTATCCACATAGGGTCGTCCTGTACGGGGGTTATTCTTCACATCAACACTCCTAATCTGAACGCTTTAACTTATCGCGGGACTATACAGTATGGCAACTCTGCATCACCACATGCTTCATGCAGTCCCTGAAAACATTCTTGCTTAATCCGACCTCGTGCCACTTCAATTTTTAATAACGAAGGTACTTTGTAAATGGCTCTTGCACTATTGCTATTGCGTTCAACGAATTACACATGGCAGTAGACTGACAGTGTACTGTTCCCGCTTGCTGCACACACTCATCTAATACTCTTTCCTTTTGTCACGACATATGGAACAATGACGGTTTGAAAGGCCAGGATCACTGCCTAACCACGTGATAATATGCCATGAATCCATTCTGTTCACTCTTCAGTTTGAAAGGAATCGGTGGTTGGCCAGTAGTGTGACCAAAATACGACTGCTGATTTGTAGATAATACGATGCCTCCTTTTTGATCGCGTGTTCAGGAAGGTCAGGGACTGTGAAAATGGCTTCGTCTGTATCAGGTTTCATTCTCAGGCCGTAAATATTACACATTTACGAATGAGCCGCTTATTTTTGTAATCGTACACATACTTGCGATAAAATTCATCGGTTGCTTAGGCGTTGTGTACTTAAATTCAAGGAGTATTTTACGAAAAATTACACTACAGCTTTATGATAGCTAGGCTTTGTATTATCGTTATTTATAACTCTCGAAGTTTCTTAAATGAATCCCTGAAGTACATTTATCGTTTTTTTTTCAGTCTATGCAATTAGGCTTTTGAAAGTTTTATTACCACCAGTTGCACAATTGTAAACATGTTCAAACGCTTCCACTCTGCAGTGCGTACGTACTTAAATTCAATAACTTTTCTTCACGCTTTCACAGTTGAGAATTTCCGCTCCCGAGTCTAAGTTTACAGTGAACTGATGTAGTTCTGAGGCAAGGTATAATTTTCTTCGGTTTGTGGTCATCATGATAGCCACAGTATATTGTTTCGGTAGTCTGTTTACATATCTATAATTAAGGAAGCCGTTCCAACGAGAAGAAAAGCGTTCTAATGAAACGAATTTCAAAGTGTTTGAAATTAATTAGTCAATATTATTTCTTATACAGTATTAATAAACGGTGCATTTTTAGAAATGCATAATAATTGTTAATGTTATTTTTTTCTTCTTCGATTACCAAATAACATTTCATAATAGGCTGCCAAGCTTATGTTTTTCTTAATTGTTTTTTACTATTAAATATTTAAATTTTATTATTTATAATATTATTATTAAATATTGAAATTGTTTTATACGTATAAATTGTATCTGCTTTTTTGTACATGTTAAAGTCTGTCCTTTCAGTGCAAGAAAGGTCAAAAACAAAAGTCGATCCCCGATTCTCAATGATTAATGAACTTTCAATACTTGGTTTGTAAACTTCTCTGTGATTGATCAAGAACCTGTATCATAATGAAATCTGTATCGTAATGAGTATCATTATGCAATGAGTTGCAGCCATCAAATGACAGAAATATACAATGGGAGTAGAAAAAAAAATAAGAGCAACGTATTAATTCCGCACCAATTCGGAGGTAATAATGCGACTTGTTTATTTTACGTCACCATTTTCTTTTTTGAACCGTATTCCTCCCTTATTTTCAGCTCCAAGTTCTCAATATTATTTCAATAATCGTAAAAGGCGCGTAAACTGATAGATGAGAGATGTCAAGTTTCACATCCATTGTGCTATAAAGGAGATCGCATACTGCCGGGGATGAGATCATTTGCAGTATAAAACAAGATAATGTTTGGTAGCAGCAATTACACATCAGATCCACCCAATGATCGTCAAACGATGAAACACAATTGAACACATTACTGAAAATGAGATAGTGCTTCGTATGAAATTTCAACAAATATAGTTTTAACCTTTAATTACCCGCGCTTCTTTCTGTCACATAGTTACTCGCGCGGCGCACAGAGTGCGCCAACAAGGGAAATATCGTTTAACCAATAACAAAAAGAATAATTGCGATAAATTAATGCCATTTATTGTGAAAAATGGTATGTTAATGCATAAAATAATATTTTGTGTTATTTATATGGTATAAATGAAATTTACATTATGAAATGTATTGTGTGCCTTTAATAAGCCGATGTGGTATATATAGATGATAATAATAATAATAATAATAATAATAACACATTTGAAGGAAATGTATTTTATATATATATATATATATATATATATATATATATATATATATATATATATATATATATATTCTTGATTTAAAACATTGAATATTTGTTACGTAGAATGTTCAATTCATAATCTAGGTCCATTTTTACATTGTCATTTTTAGATGATATTTTACGTGAGATACTACAGAACATATGTACGAGTGATTATAAAAATATATAATAATATTATACACACTATATTTTATCCATATTTCATGCCATCATACGTAATAATTTCTACGACGTGTGCATTGAGAAGAATTCATTCTTGTATGTCTACATTATTACTCGTGCTTATACTAAGGTATAAGAAAACATTTAGCTAGTTTACTCTTACACCTTGCAACGAAGCAGTTGGAACACGAATTTAAACTCTTAAAGAAACTCAGAAGAAAGGTTAATGCAATATAATGCAAGTATTATCGTCAGGAACCAAAATAATGAGACTGACGTACTCCGTGCGTCAGCGAGGATAATTGAAGGTTAATGGTGGCGCAGTGAGAAAACCAACTTAACTTAGATTGGCCTTCTCATTTCAACTTTTCAAAGATAATTTAGTAGCAAACTGCGCCACAGAATTGCGAGCAATACTTACATATTTATTATACATTCGTTTTCCACCTCATTTTTTAACGAGTTAACTCCCAGACTAATTCTTCTCATGAAATTTTACTTTCTCTTTCCTCGATATCGATTGAAATAAATGCAGCGTGCTTGGTCAAAGTGCTTCGAAACGTTGGGTATTATTGCAAAATATCCTGAAGCGATAAGTCGAGAACTGTTACATAAATAGTTTTTCGAATATCAGTATGATTTCTAAGACAAAGTTCGAGGCTCTACAGTCTACAGAGCTGCTTTTTCCTTTCACTAATCATCATAATTATTTTCAAAGAATACTTACCACACACATTTGATAATTTGTCTTCTATTTTCCAAAAGAAGATGTATCCGTAATACTCACCTGCAAATAAAAAAAGAGTAAATATTTAATATCAACGTAGTTCTATGATTTACAATAATCTAAAATTAATTTAACATCTCTAACATAAAAATGTTTTACAGTCTTTAAAACAGTATGTAATTAGTACAGAAAATGAATATTCAGCATACGAATGAAATGTTGAGGGGAAAGGCGGGGCGGTAGGGTACGAATTTTGAAGAGAATATATTATACACCCCTTCATTCGAGATTTTTATTTTATTTTTTACACTCATGGAAACGTACATGTACTCTTGAGATCACGAGTTTTATTATATGAGGCGACAGCAACATTAATTCATGTCGCTCCGATGTTTTTGTGAAGTTCACTTTGTTTAATTTTCTTCGTAGTACGGGTCTCTGAAAGCAAAAGGGGTCCTTTCCGTTTGCCTGCTGCCAACTGTGCAACTTTGCAATCAATTGCAGTAAATAATGTAGTGGTTTTCAAGCCTGACAGCTGAAAAATATGCTCCGGTATATTTTACAAATGAATAATGGACATATAAATGACAATATTCGTGGTCTAAACTCGTAATTATTTTCGAATTAATAAAAATGGATCACTTCTCCTTTTAACAATACAAACGTTCCCATTATTGCATTGTTAATCCTCTACATCAAATTTACTCCTACTAAAGGATCTATAATGACATTATCTTATGTTGCGTCTCTCTTTACTTTTACAGCTAACTCATGGATTTGCAAAAGATTTTACTTATCACTTTCTCTTCCAATCATTCGCACAAACATAATACAAATATCTCCATCTGATACTCGTCATTTACCCGTGATACTCAGTAAAATCTCTTTTCAGTTGCAGATATGCCCCACTAAAAATATCAACATTTTTACTCAACCTTTCTCTTCCACACCAAATATACTCCTGTTACAATATATACAATAACATAATTTTTGTTGCTTCTCTCTTTACATTTTCAGCTAACTCCTGGATATGCGGTAATTTTACTTGATCATATCTTCTATTCACTCACACAAACACCAGACAATTAAACCAGTTACTCATTACTTAAATCATATCACTATTGTATTGTAGAAGGAGCGGATCCAGAAACAAATTTTGGGAAGAAAAATTTAAAATGTTTTAGTCGAATGTGTCATTACATATTTAATAAAATGTCGCAGGCTACACCCAGCTCATACTGCGATACGAGTTTATTCGTTTTAATGATTATCCGAAAATATTTTTGCTTGAAAGTCTCGTGACAAGTTAAAATTAATAGTTACAGAAACATTTTATGGGGGGGTGGATTTCGCTCCTTTCCCTCCCCGTGGATTTGTGCCTGATAGTAGCATATTTTCACTAAAAACTTCTTTCGACCGGGAGTGGTAGCTCAGTGCAGCAACTGATGTCACTGCAGCGCTTCTGACCGGGAGGTCCTAGGTTCGAGACCCGACGGCGGTAGGATTCTCGA
This sequence comes from Teleogryllus occipitalis, assembly GCA_011170035.1. Taxonomy (NCBI): domain Eukaryota; kingdom Metazoa; phylum Arthropoda; class Insecta; order Orthoptera; family Gryllidae; genus Teleogryllus; species Teleogryllus occipitalis. Next base: position 86,600 of record BLKR01004211.1, on the reverse strand, counting down.
CACTAGCTTTTCAGCTAGATCGAATTCAGCCGCTGTCTGGAGGAGAATTCTGGCGTCCGGCTGCTCTGATCGGTAATTTTCCGTGGTTTCTACGATCAACACCAGGCGAATGCCGGAGCAGTACCCTACCAAACGGGCCATGGACCGCACACGATCTTTCCTTCCTCTTTCTTGTCCTATCCTCTCCCCTTACACACACTTACACTGACATGCACAACACTACCACATATTCCGGGAGACCGGTCGGGAGCTTAGAGCTTGTCCCGGCTGGGGCGGTGCCCCGCTGATGGGAGATTCCTGGTTAGGGGGAAACTCCACTAGCCGACGGTAGGTCGGCGCCGGATCTCGCCATCCAGTGGGGGAAGATCACCGCCATCTCCCGAGAAAAACAACAACATGCACTACACTAACGGGACTCATGACCAAAGCAGTCGACGCGCCCGGAAACACGAAAAAACTAATCAATCAATTCTTCTTCGTCTTTCATCACCATATCCTCATCCTCCTCTCAAATCCCTTCCATTGAGCCGCCTCCTCTCTCTGCCTCTCTCCCACGTTGTGACCCTTCCCATCGCTTACAGCGCCGCTCGTGTCCCTGCCCTGGGCGGCGTCTCGCTCGGCGCCTGTGTCCGACATGCGGCGCACGTCCCGCGGACAACTCCGCCACGCTCCATTAGGCTTCGGCGGCGCCGCTTCCGCTCCGCTCCCCGCCACGCCCCTCTCCGCCCCGCCCCGCACCACTCCGCGCCACGCCCCTGCGTGCAGGCGCCACCGCTGCCGCGCCGTTCCGCTACTTCCAGTTCATTTCTCCGCGCTAATATCGCCGATAAACATTTTCATTTCAGCCGGCGCGCGGCGGTCGCGCCGCTCGGCGCAATGCGGGTGCGACGGGAGCGGGGGAGGCGTGGCGGGGAGTGGACTGCGCAGCGGGGCGTGACGGGGTTTGAAGGGGGAGTGAAGGCAGGAAGGGAAAGGCGCGATGGAGTTGGACAAGGTAGGTGAAGTGCGGGGGTGAGGTGGGTGTTGTGAGCCGAGAGAGGTGGGTAGGGCGGGGTGTGACGGCGGGGAGTCTATCGGGATGAGACAGGGTGTAAATGGCTGCGACGGGCTGCAAGAGATTGCGATGGGGTGAATCAGAGTGCAGAGGGGTGTAGAGAGGTGTGGAGGGATGCACCGTGGGGCGACAGGGTGCACCTGCGTGTGGCGGGGAGAAGCGAGTTGCGATGGGGTGCAGCCAACTCCAAAGGGGAGCTGAAGAGTGCACAAAGGTGTAAGAGGTGCAGCGGGGAGCGACAGGGTGTAGCGGGGTGCTTCAGGGTGCAGCGGGATGCTATACGGTGCAGCGGGGTGAAAAAGGGAGCAGCGTGGTGCGACAGAGTGCAGCGGGGTGCGACAGAGTACAGCGGGGTGCGATGGATTGCATCGGCCTATACGGACTGCAGAGGGGTTCAGAGGGAAGCAACGGGCTGCGATGGGATGTGGAGAGGACGGTCTCTCGCAAAGGGCTCTGCGGGGTGCGACAGAATGAGGCGGAATAGCGGGGAGCGGCGGAGTGCCGGGGAGGCGGCGGCGGGGATGCGGAGAGTTCGGCCTGGTGCAGTGGGCTCGGCGGAGTTCGACAGAATGAGGAGGGGCAGCGGGGTGCGGCATTGGGCTCTGCGCTGCGGTGCGTTATCGGCTTGGTGAGGAAGGGACGATGGGGAAACGTGGGGTTGGGAAGTTCGGAATCAGAGCGGTGGTTGAGAGGAAAGGGGGAAATGTTTGGCTGTGGAAGAGGAGGTGCTGTCAAAATCAAGAGGAGTTTGAAATCGTTTATGGCGTATTAGTTATTGAAGTGAAGGAGAAAATGGGAGAAGAGGTAGTAACCGAGGACAAGTGATGGACGGCAACAACGAAAAAAAAACAGTGAGATAGGTGAAACCTCAAAATTGTGTATGTATCGGGTACACGTCAAGTCGGCAAAGGGGGGTCGGCAGAGGGGGTAGTACTGGTGTATTTGAAGCACGTCGAGGCACGAGGAGGGCGGGAGAGCGGTGGCTTGGCGGAGCAGCTTGGGGAAGAGGATGAGAACAGTAGGGGAGGAAACAGTATGGGCGTTGAGTGGCTATTACTAGCTACGTGCAAGCTCGAAGCAATCACGGCGCGATGGCCTGCTCTTATTTCGCAGAATGCGACGTCATTAGGGATTTCCAACTCGGAAAATAGTGCGCTCAATTGCATCGGTAGGAAACACGGGAATGTGTGGAAATGATAATCTTCGGATTGCCGACGAACTGTCTGTAGGATGACACGTTTCTATCGCTATGCATCTTTAAAATATTTAAAGATTTTCCACCATCTTTACATAGATTTATTTTGTACGTCACAGAACAATACTTAATGCCTATACGTCATATTCAGTAGAATTTTTTTGATTCGGGATTTTTGAAAGTATTCTATTACCTGCCATTCAAATTACAATATGTAGATATTTATCACATAAAATTATGAACAAACCGTTGATGTTTGCTTAGTTACCCAGAAACGAGACTCTTGGTCGGAGCATTCATCACAAGGTCAGAGAGTGAGACAAAACAGCGTGGGAAATAATTGGGTTAAATTAGAGACTTACATCTTTTTTTTTTCGATGTGTAACGAACAAATCTATGCCTTTACTTAACATTCTGGCAATGTTGTCTAGAACACAAATGACCTCAGAACGTTGCATGTGACTCATCATTTATTACCACCCATTTTTCGCAACCGCTCGTTTAGTAAATTCAACTTTCTATTCGAACTTGTGCCTTGTACTTATAATTCTTTTAACTAGTTACAAAATTGCAAACTAACAATTATTTTACTATATCTCCTATTTACTATTATATACTAGTAATCGTAGAGTAGAACTGTCAGCAAGTTCATAGAAATTAGTTTCCAAAAATAGAAGTGTGATGAAATATGTGTATTTAATCAGCATATTTGTTTTTTTGGGCTAATTTCTATGAATATGCAGCCTCCATTCCCTTTACAGCATTCAGTAATTAAAGTTTACTTTTACAATTAGAAAAGTTTTCCATCATTATAATCATAACTAATTTCTTGAGCGATCTGACATTCGTTGTACTAACTTTTCGTGTGTATGGCTTAGTGATGTAACTATCTCATAATAAAAACAAATTTATTTCAAATACTTCTGCACGGTTAGTACGGAAAATATGTCTACACGTTTCCTACTACGAAATTTCCCTCTAAGGAATGCGAAAATATTTTCTTTTCTGGAGCTCACTGAACACTAGGTAAACTGAGTAGTTCAAAAAATGTATATTAATGAAACAAATAAAATGAATATTTTCATTTAGAATCACCTTCAAAGATCTGATTCGCGACACCCCGTTCAACATGTGAAATTAATCATGTGATTTCATGTGAAATCAGACAGCAGCCGAGGTAAGCACCTTTGCAACGAGGAACTAAATATTTGCACAGCGTTCATCACTCCAGACTGCCGGATAACTTGTGGAAACAAGACACCCACGCATTCATGCCCTGCTCAGTTTCCCCCGAGCACACACTGAGGACCTCGCTGAAAATCTTGCGAGCACTAGAAAGGGCACTTCGTCCCCTGTCGTTACCTCTGCCATCACCATCCCTACCGCCACTACTAACCCTACGGTGACCACCACTGTCACCGCCTCTGCCAACCCTACCGCCAGCGCCACTGTCAAAAGCGCTGCCACCGCCACTACCAAACCCTCCGTCACACCCACTGCCACCTCTACTAACCCTACCGCCACCACCACTATCACCGCCTCTGCCAACCCTACCGCCAGCGCCACTGTCAAAAGCGCTGCCACCGCCACTACCAAACCCTCCGTCACACCCACTGCCACCTCTACTAACCCTACCGCCACCACCACTATCACCGCCTCTGCCAACCCTACCGCCAGCGCCACTGTCAAAAGCACTGCCACCGTCATTACCAAACCCTCCATCACACCCACTGCCACCACTACTTACCGTACCGTCACTATCACCGCAACCGAAAATCTCACTGCCACCGCCACTTCTAATCCTATCGTCACCACCACTGTCACCACCAAACTCACTGGCATTACTAACCCTACCGTCACCATCACAGCCATTGACAACCCCACTGCCACCGCCACTGCCAAACCCACAGCCACTACTAACGCTACCACCACCGCCACCCCTACCGCCAACATTATCGCTGCCACCACCCTCACCTCCACCTTCACCTCCGCCGTCTCTCCCCACCGCCACAGCCATTTCTACTGCCACCGCCACCGTCGCCGCCGCCCTCCACACCGCCGCAGATGCTTCTCAAACACGTTCGCATACGGGGGTAAACAGGCAGGCGTCTCAAAGGAGCTTTGAAGCGGGAATAACGTTTGAGAGTACTAATCAACGCCGCGAGGGCGCTCTCAGCTGATTGCCGGCTCGGCGACGCGCTTCTGCATTCCGTTTCAGCCACCAAGACCGCCCATCTGGCCTGAGAGACGAAGAGTCAGCTGACGCCTTATATCCACCACTGCGTAGTCTCTCTTAATACCACAATAAGAAGGTTGAGAATTAGGCAAGATTTTATTTTAAAAATTGACACGCAAAATATACCCTTTCTACTTCCATGCTGTCATTTCATGGCTGCAACCCGTTGCATAATGATACTCATTACCACACATTTCATTATGATACAAGTTCTTGACCAATCACAGAGAAGTTTACAAAACAAGTACTGACACTTAGTTAATCATTGAGAATCGTTCTAGTAAATTTTTCGTTCGATTTGTACATTAAAATTGCATTTAATATTATGATATAATGTTTGTCAGTTTTAATTTCTTGTATTATCAGTAATTTTTACGGGGAATATTATTTAAAATCAACTGGATCGTAATTTCACTTTTATCCCATTTGACTAAGGCAGTGGTAGTGGTAGAGGGAACATTTGACTGACGTTAAGATCAGAACGCAAGTTATTTTGTGTTATATGTTGTTACCGTTTGTCCTTAAAAACCGGTCAATTCTTTTGTTTGAAATGTCTAGTGAATCAGAGGATGAGTTGGCACCTCCATAAATGAGAGAAAAACCGAGAAAAGTGCCCTCCGAATTTTTGCTGCAACTTTTGTATTCTCTCGCAGGCTGATGGGTAAACCAAAGCCACCTGCGGCAGGTAGGGTAGCTGTCCGCTAGGTGGTCTTGGTTGTATCCTGCATGTCACGAAACGATTCAATGTCAAAGTTTAACTTATAAAAGTCGTAGAAAAAGTACCGTATGAAACTCGATGTAATGGGTATTAATACACTTGTGTGAAGTTTACGATATTCGCTCTTTCTTCGCTTGTATCGTCATATCACAATCGTGTATTAACACCCATAGTTACATCATCGTTTCATAATGTACTTTTAACTACTTATCAATATCCCTGACTCTAATTTATAAAAGATAGTTAAATAAAATGATAAACAATAAATTGTCATAATCTATTGCATCAGTAACGTTTAAGAAAGTCGCGAGATTTACTGAATGAAAAGTACGACTTTAATGAAACAGACGGATTTTATAAGCATTGTATAAAATGTATTTTCATTATTTTTCGATAACTAAACTTTTCGATGCAAGTAATATCTCAATAATGGTTACACTAAAAAGACAAATTAGAGTAATTTAAGAAAGTTTATGGAAAATATAACAATAAAAATATTCATGTATTCATTTTACTATAAAACTGTCAGTGGCGGGATGAAGCGCAGTTGATGATTTTATTCCATTCGCTATCACATTATATTCGTAAATAGCTGTTATTTATTTACGAGAATGGATTAGGTTTCATTTAGAACTAGAGAACATAAGTATGTGCTTAAAGAATGTTTTTAAGTGAAAGAAGGAAATTACGACATTGAAATATAAAGTCACACATATTTTATGAGACATGATTTTATTTCCTTGATATTACCTTCATCAACTCCATGATTTTATATATTTGATTCTAGCAACTTTTAATATATTACAAGCACACTTTTCAAAATGTTATTCTCCCCGGGATCTGACAAAATTAAAATAAAAGACGGACGACGCGCACTTTGTCTTGTTTGTGACTTGCGCGTATTTTTGCCCGCCTTGCTTGATGTGAGAATCTCTCTGAAAATTCTGATGACCCTCGTTGCAGTGTTCACCATACGCGAATATGGGAGGAAAGAGAGAGAGAGAGAGAGAGAGAGAGAGAGAGAGAGAAAGGGAGAGAGCACGAGACAGCGAGAGACAGAGAGGTAGACAGAGAGGGAAATAGAGAGTGAGACAGAGAGGGGACAGAGAGAGAGAGAGAGAGAAAGAAAGAAAGAAAGAGAGAAAAGTGTGTGTGACTATATTAGAAGCGCTGTCCTCGCAGTTGTTCGCACGCGCGCGCGCGTGTGTGTGTGTGTGTGTGTGTGTGTGTGACAGGGGAAGAAATAGAAAGAAGTTTTCGAATGTTCCGGAAGATTTTTGTATTAAATTTGAAGACATGTTTAATATTTCAATATTATGAGAGGAGATCCATTGTTTGGACGTGTTTACGGGCTCCCGAAGTTATTTGCCCTGCCTTAGTTTGGACAGATGTTGGGGGCGTGACGCTTCCGCTCTTAAGTGGCCGCCGGAAGCGACTAGGCTGCGCGTTATGACGGCTGCCAAAGGGACCACGGCCGTCTCCACTCTCCTGCTGCAAGCCAAGGGCCGGGTTTATAAATTTGGAGGCCCGAAGCATGATCAACGTATGGGCCTGCCCCTAATAAAAAAAACATTCGCAGCCAGAAAATAGTATTCATCAATACCATTCCGTCACTCGCGCGGCCATTCGTAACACAAGTACTCGCGCGTTGGACTCCGTCCAACACAACTATTAAGGAGTTTACTTTTCTCATTAACATCATTTATACATTTTTCTTATGTATCTGTGCTTATATTATATTATAATTGAATATACCATGGAAAGATACGTAAATAATTAGTTGCAAACCATTTTGAAGATTTTATTATATTTCCGTCACTCGCGCGACTATTCGTAGCACGAACACTCGCGCGTTGGACTACGTCCAACGCCCGCATTATTTCGTTTTAACATTTATGTTTTTGCACACTAACGAAAAAAAATGTATCAACACAACATTTAAAACATTAAATATTCTCATATTACAGAAAAAATGTCATTTTTATCAATTATACAAAAACACCGATCTATACGCCAGTACCCGCATGTTGGATTCTATCAAACAGGCACTAAGATTTTACTTCAGGGGTATGGCGACACTACGCATAATAGAGATAAGAAGTTTATCGACATCCTTCCCAGATACAATTCGTGAAATAGAATCATTGTTTTTGTACGGGGAAGGCAAACATTCCTTTCTTAACAAGAAAAGAAACTTCTGTTTGACTCTATCCTACAGCGCGAGTGACGGGGTGATACGGAAACAGTTTTCTCACGATCAATATAGAATTATGAGTGCGTAAGGACCGACTTAAATTTTAAATTGATTTACAAACCCTTGATTTTATTAATTGAAAAATCGAATAATTATGAATAAATTTTTCAAAAAAACCTTCAAAGCTAAGAGCGAATACATTGTAAAATATTTCAAGTTTGTTTTTCGGCTGAACAGAATTTTACGTTCTATTTCCTGTTTTGATTAAATTGCTAAAATATATTTAATAAACGTAATTAAATATATTATTCAAATTTAAATATTAACAATTTAGTTGAAGTACTTATTCCATATACCTGAACTCATCCGAAATTTTCTTTAAACAGAGTACCGATACCTATTAAGCTGGGCCATAAACTCGAGCTTTTTCTGTGATTGTGTTAATGCACCTATGGGCAAGGAGAAGTGTTGCGTATTGAAATCATGAAGATGAGGCCCAGTAGAGGCAAAATACAGCGTTCTTCTGCCAAGGAAAAGAATTTCACCTTCTTGATATCAGTTTTGAATGTGTTTCAACAATTACACGACCGTGGTTAATTGAAAAGTAAAAATTTCTCTTTCCACCATGTATTTCCACCATGCTTCCCACCAAGGATATTCCTATTGAGTTTGGTACACAATCAATGTGACACCTATAAGATTTCAAGTTCATATATCGTGTTTAAATATATGTTTAAATATCGGTTAAACCGTTTTTTCCAATCACATTATGTGTAAAATTAAAATTTTTAAACTGAAAAAATGGTTTTAATTTGTTTCACTACCGTCCACAGTAATTAAACATCTGAAAAAATACATCTTATAGAATGTTATAAGGCCCATTTTAGGGGAAAATGGAGATAGTATTCTAACGTTATCACATCGAAAATGAATTTCAATTTTTTTTCTATATAAATTTGGCGTCAAAATTCATTGACAAAATAGCTTCAAATTGAACTATGTTTCCTCGTCTCTTCTTTTTTTCAACCTGATGCACGCAAAAGATTTTGAGAAAAAAAAATAAAACATACAAAACACGTTTCTCGTTTCTCTGCAACAGATTGCCCTAGGAGGCTGATTTTTTGTGAATCTACGTCATTTTGTATTTCCTTTCATATGGGCATCGCGATTATCGATTTGGTTTGGGGGCACTTTTGACTGCCTTATTCGGTTATACCCTTTGTGAACCACTGTCGGGAGTATTGACATTTTGAAGCTTCTGTGTAAAGAAAAAAAATTATGAAATATGTAAAGCAAACACAAATCTTTTTGCCTATTACGTTTCAAGAAACTTAATATACTTTCCAATTATTTATAAATCCAGAATACTTTAAGATTTTATAACGTTATTTAAATTGAAGATAATTATGTTACATTTAATAAATTGAATACATTCAATACAATTCAATTGCAATTCAATATCATTATTGCAAATTTTGAAACAAAAACCATGTCTTTTGATGTTGGATTAGGGAAATGTTTACATTATTTCAAATTTCACTAAAAAATATTTATTATATAAATGGCAAAATCATACCACAAAGGAATATTATCTTGTATTTAAGGTAAGAAGTGTTGTCACGTGTGAAAATATTTGGTGATACGTATTTGTTTTATCACAAGAAATACATTTTCATTTAAAATTTGTCGGATAAACGTTTAATGAATTTCCCTCTGTTACACGAGTCCCAATTGGAACAGTGTGACATTTTGAATTAAGTCTCTGTTCAATCAAAAAACCGAACAAACCTCAATAAAAATCTCGAAACGCTTCTCGTCAGCAACTACTGAATTAAATTTCTGTACCCCCATCCTCCACATACAAGGTTGTCAAAACGTGTCCAAATTACAAATGGAGTTGTGACACGGAGCGATACAAATACTGAATACGAAACTCACACAGAGAATAAAAATGCGGATTACATCTAACTCTATCGCGCTCTAACCACATACGATATATTCTATCACCAATAAATTGTAAAGTTTGCATAGGAGGTATTTTATTCTCTATTTTCAAACCACAACTTCTAGTTTTTTTGGAAATATTCATATCAAACTAAAAAACAAGCAAATTCTGAATCATTGATACCAAAACATAAATATCGCCCATTCCATCACATTGGAGTTGACCATCATCAACGACGATTTTCTCTTCACTACGTAAGAATGTAATATGGCAAAAAAGGAAGAGACGACGTTTTCAAATTTGATGACGCAAAGGAGAGGGAGTTTTGGGAAACGGAAAGGAGGGAGTGGTGCAGCGAAGATTGTGTCCGGGAGTCAACTGGTCGTAACCGAGACGCAGCGGTGGGGGGAATAGCCGTGGAAGGGGTGGGATGGGGAGGGTGGGGAGGGGAGGGGTGTGGGGGAGGGGGTGTGTGAGGGAGGGGTGTGGTGGGAGGGGGAGGGGGGGGGGGGGGGGGGGGGGGGGGGGGGGGGGGGGGGGGGGGGGGGGGGGGGGGGGGGGGGGGGGGGGGGGGGGGGGGGGGGGGGGGGGGGGGGGGGGGGGGGGGGGGGGGAAGGGTGGGGGGGGAAGAGTAGGGTGGGGATAGTGGCGGAAGGAAGGCGCTCGCGGGAGATCGTGGAATTAACTGCGCTAAGCAGAGCTTTACGACTCCTCGCCTCATCGCCGTTGGCACCCGCCCGCACTCAACCAGGCACACCCTCATCGGTCGCTATCTCCTCAACAGCTGGAGACGCCGCTGACTCAATCTCCCACCCACCACCATCCTTTCTGTCAATTACGTGGTGTCAACATCCTCTATGACTGAAACTTTAATAACTCCGATTGTTCGCTTTTTTGTGGCCTGATAGTCGCAATAAAGTAAATCGAATCCTTTTAAGGCAAACTATGTCAATTTCTACTCCCATTGTATAATTCTGTCATTTGGTAGCTGCAACCCATTGCATAATGATATTCATTACGATACAGATTTCATGACGATAGAGGTTCTTGAGCAATCACAGACAGGTTTACAAACCAAGTTTTGACAATTAATGATTGACAATCGTTCTAGAAAATGTTTCGTTCGATTGTGTACATTACAATTGCAATTAATATTATATTATGTTTGTCAATTTTAATTTCTTTTATTATCATTAATTTGTACGGGGAATACTGTTTAAAATAAATTGGATCTCAATTTCACTTTGATTGTATTTGACTGGCGCAGTGGTAGTGGTAGAGGGAACATTTGACTGACGTTAAGATCAGAGCGCAAGTCATTTCGTGTTATATGTAACTGCGGTGTGGTTGTCTTAATAAACCGGTCAGTTCTTTAGTTTAAAATATCTAGTGAATCAGCGGTGAAGTTAGCACTTCCAGAAAGAAGAGAAGCAAAAATGGTGACGATGAAATATTGCCGCAACTTTTGTACTCTCTCGCAGGTGGACTAGTAATCTAAAGCCACCTGCGACAGCTGTCCGCTAGAAAGCCTTGGCTGAATCCTGCATGTCAACTGCCACGAAACGATTCAATATAAAAGTTTAATTTATAAAAGTGGTAGAAAAAGTATCGTATGAAACTCGATGTAATGGGTATTTATACACTCGTGTGAAGTTTACAATACTCGCACGTACCTCGCTCGTATTGTAATATCACACTCGTGTATTAATACGCAACATTACATCATCGTTTCATAATGTACTATTTCGAGGGCACATCGAGAAAACGATATTTCACAGTACTTAAAGTTACCAACATATAAAGATTAACATTATCTTTGAATATTGAATACTAGTGTATTTGGATTTCTATTTCAGTACTAAATTTAACTTTCCCTTTTCATATCTTTCCACGGAGTGTTTATTTGTTAATTGAATAATTTTATCCCTGCAAAACCTCACACATAGACACTCTCTTGGAAATAAATCTTCACGACCTCCATCTTAATGAACCGGTAAACATCGATAACTCACACTTAAATAACTCAAATTGCTCTACACCATTGCTCTACAAGTCCTTCTCCATACCCTATACGTACCTTCAATGTTTAGTACTTTGCATCTCGATAATTTAATATATTCTAAAACTAGAACTTCCCTTTTTGAATTTATATTCAAATTGAAGCATATACCTGCCTCGAAGCACATAAAGTTGCAACGGGAACGTTCACAACGCATTTGAGAATGTAGAGGTGGCGATAACCTATTCCCAATACTCGCCTTTCCAGAGAGTGTGTATTTGTTAATGGAAATAACTTCATACCTCTGGAAACTTACGCTTTTGCTTGTAGACATAAATTCTGCACGATCTATTGCTACTATCACTAACATTCTCCTTGTAATCAACTGCATGTCTCGAAACAGTGACTCATCAGAATTTTAATATAGTAAAAGCGTTCTCAGTCACTGATGTCATTGCCTTTGTAGTCATCAAAAAAGACGTCCGAGTTGATCATTAACAAAACTGTAATCGTTGTCATAAACAATAAAACTGAAACCTTTGTAAATCTTCAAATTGAAACCGTTGTAGTTGACGTAGACACCAACGACATATTAATGGAGCTGCCAATACGGTTCTAATTCAAACTGACATAATATTTGAAATCGTTTTCTTCACCCTGTAGTTATCATAAGTGAGTTATATTACATTGTCTATTTCCTTTTACTTTTTTCTTTCTATTGAAAGCCGTCACATGTAATAAAACTCCATTTCTGGGACAACCTCGCTGCTCACTGGAGATTCTGTCAGCTATCATCACCGCCGCCTTCCCTCACCACCCCCACCCGCAGTCATTCCCTCTCCCCCAGCGTCTTAACTCCGCATTACGACCCCGATAAGCATTACACGATTACCAGGACGGCTGCAACTTCCCAAAAATTTAACTACCGCTAAACCTATTCAACGAACGCCTCGGAGACCGCCTCCTGCCTCCGCGACCCATTTCCCCTCCCCCTCCTCTTCCCCCACCCCTGCTTCCCTTCCGCGTCGACGCACCACTCTTCCACCCCTTTTCCCCGTGCGGCGGTCCTTAAACTTTCACTAACAAATCTCGACTTATCTGAAGTTTAACCCACGCGATGTCAAGGTACCAACTGCGCGGTAACTAACTTACCTACTAATAACAAACTTAATATCAATGAAGCAGGGTAATTCAGGGGTTTCGTCGTGGGGAAAGAGAGAGAGAGAGGGAGGATGAGTGGAGAAGAAGGGGAAGACGAAATCGCAGCGATACATTCGCCTGTCGACGGAGCAACGCTCCCTGTGGAGGCATTCATGCAAGACGTTTGCCTCTGCGTTGAGAGCGAAATGAGAATGAATGACGAGCTATGTGTTAGGTGACCCAATTGAGTTTTCTTGGGAGGACTTAATCGGGGTGGTTCCCGTTACTTTCCCTGAAGGTGTCGTCGTCTTCTTCTTCTTCTTCTTCTTCTTCTTCTTCTTCTTATTATTATTATTATTATTATTATTATTATTATTATTATTATTATTATTATTATTATTATTATTATTATTATAGTCCTCTGGGATGGTTCATGGGCTGCGTACCAGCTTCCCGTGCTGTGGTCCCCGGGTTCGATTCCCGGTCGAGGCAAAAACAGAGTTGTAGCTTTCCGTTAAAATCGTCCCAGTTTCTGTAGCTGTGTGACGAACAAAAGCTCAAGCAACCGGCTTTTGGTAGTAACGTTGAAGAGAACAGGTGATGTTTGCCTCATGTCGCTCTTGTCCCCAAGCATGGGAATTCAACTAGGCCCAGGCATGGGGGACACCGGTAGCTGGCCGGCGAAGTTGGACTACCGACCCAATAACGCCAAATACATACCTACAGTATTAATGAATTGTGAGATGAGAGGTTGATGATGAGAGGTAATCGTGGTCTTTTGAAATCATCCCAGAATTCGCCTTGTGACTGAGGGAAACCACGAAAATCCCCAGTAAGGATGGCCGGTCCGAGTATTGAAACCGGACCACCCGTCAGCTCACTGAGCTCTGAACCTCTTCACACGGTCTGTGTGTTTTACCTCTCACTAAATGGCTTTTAATTCACACAGCGAATCCCGGAATAAATGTTACAAAGTACATAGCATGCAGAAAAGTCGAAGGTGACCGCTTTTTGCCAATGGATATGTGGTGATAAATTTCATATAAGTAGATAACACTCAACGTTTGCACCTAATAGTTATGCAATTCTTCACGTATCTACAGAATTTTGGAAGGTCCCGTTCTTAGACGAGTATTTGGTTTACCTGTTGAATATCAGTGCATGAAGCATATGTCATAAGTGTAATTTTCTTATACGAAATTTACCACCACATTTTTTTCTCCTACATGACAGAATGCTTAAAGGTGATAGTAATGATAATGCTAATTTGTTTGCTGTTTAAATTGAAATAAAACGTCGCCACAATACCACCTACCCACAATGACGAATGTTTCACTAAGTGGTACTCCAGTATTTTTCAATTTTCCTCTTGAACTAGAAGTGGACCACAGTATTGTTTGTAACGCAATTCGTATTAAAAGTAAATCAAGCTCACATTACAACAGAGAGAGAACGTGGCTTTAATTCCGTTCTACACAATTTGCTGACGAGTAATATAGTAATTGAGTAATTTGAATGTTAATCGCTCTTTAATTATCTTAACGATAATGTAGATACCTTAATCCAATTTCTCTCCAACTTACAGTTCCATACCTCAGGTATATATTCCTGTGAGAGGGGCGTAAAAGATTCCACACAAAACATACATGTTACCTCGGATGTGGGTCAACATAATTTCTTCTGGAAACAATGACATTTTAAACAAACATTATTTGCTATAATATTCTTTTTGATCACTGTGAACTGCAATTCAATTTTCCTTGGTGAATCTTGAAGCCTCGCTTTCAAACGATAGAGGTCAAGAGACCATTCCTTTTTAATTAAAGGAAGAAGAAAGCAAAGAATATAGAACGACGAATAAATTCTTCTTTTGCGAAAGACTAAAATGTACTCTCTAAGGATCCAATTCTGTTTTTTCTAACAGAGTAACGTGCGAATTTTCAGAGTTTCTTCAGTGCACGTTTTGGCAATTCTTCTCTAATAATCAAATTACGAGTAATTCTAGCCCAAACATTTGATGTTCATAGGAACTGGCAGGGAATCAATTGCAAAAATGAGGAAATCTAAATTGATAAATTCTATTTCCTAGCTACCTCAAGCCCAAATTTTTGTTGAAGTAGTCTACCGTAATCATCAGAAGACAGTTTTGAATATTTTGGTAAATGTGTATCATTCAAAAAATTTAGAAATCCACTGAAACTCTCTTATTACGAAATATAATACTACAAAGACGTGGATAAAGAACTACAATTTTCTTACTTTGTAATGTCAAGTAGTAAGATCGTGATACTACTCTACACTGTGCGGCGTAAAGATATCTGATGTATGATTAAAAAACTTTAATTTTTAAAACGAAAGAAACACGAAATATTATAAACATACTTAAAGTTACGTCAGCATCTCCAAAACGCCAGTTTTTCTAAGGCGAGAAAGAAACCTTAACCAGGTCGCGCCAAGGGTCTTCTTCTATTAAACTCGGCGATCCTTATACTTAGCGACTTAAAGAAGAAAAGAAATATCTAAAGAATTTAATTACCTCTTCCCACTGGACTCGACGAATAAAATCCCAAGCTCTTCGTCATCGGGGGTTTTAATTAGATACCATTTCATTACGCTGGCGAAGACGGTTTCCGTAATCCAATCAATCCCTCCCCACCCCACCCCATCCCACCCCGTGGGCGATGCGAGAGGATTGGGGGAGGGGCAGCAGGCGCTTCCTGCCGATAGCCGAATTATGGAGGCCTCCGCCGTAAAGACGCCCTTCCTCGGGGGAGGGGAAGAAAAACGTCGGCGAATGCGGGATGAAAAACAAGCACTCCCCGCCCGTCCCAGGGGTGAGGAAAGGGAGAGGAGGGAGGAAGAGGGTTGGAGTCGAGTCGCGGAGCGTAGCGGCGAGGAAGCGAGAGGTCGGTGGAGGATATGGGGGGGGGGGGCAGCGCTGAAGCGAAGGAACGGGGGATGGCAAGAGTGGGTGAGAGAAACAGAGACTGTAGAGCGGAGAAGCGAGGGTTGTGGGAACGGGAGAGCGGGTAGCGGGAGAGCGGGGAGATAGAGCGGGTAAGCGAGGGGTGACTAATTGGGAGAGCGGGAACAGAGAGCGGGGAGCGGGCAAGCGAGAGAGCGGTAGACCTGGGAACGGCGAATTGGGGGAGCGGAAAAGCGAGAGAGCTGGGAAGCAGTGGAGTGGAAGAGCAGGGAGCGGAGGATCGGAGAAGCAAGAGATCGAGATGAAAGGGAAGCGGAGGAGCGAGGAGCAGGAGAGGAAGGAAAAAGGATAGTGTGGGAGCGGGAAAGAGGGGGAGTGGGAGAGCGGAGGAGTGGAGTGCAGGGAGTGTGGAGCCGGAAGCGAAAGCAGGATACCGGAGGAGTGGGACAGAGAGAGAGAGAGAGGAGAGAGAGGAGAGAGAGGAGAGAGAGGAGAGAGAGGAGAGAGAGGAGAGAGAGGAGAGAGAGGAGAGAGAGGAGAGAGAGGAGAGAGAGGAGAGGAGAGAGAGAGAGAGGAGAGAGAGGAGAGGAGAGGAGAGAGAGAGGAGGAGAGGAGTGTGAGAGAGAGAGGGGGAGACGAGAGGGCAGGGGAGCGGGTGAGTGTGATTTGGATGAGAGGTGCGAGGAGAGGAACAGTAGAGGATGAGGGTAGCGGGGGAAGAGCGGCGGGTGATACTAGGTAGCGAGGGGTAGTGCAGGGTAGAGTGGGAGAGCAGGTGAACGGGAGAGCGTTGGAGTGGGGAGCAGGGAGCTAGAGCGAGGAGGAGGAGCGAGAGAGCGGGCGAGCCGAGGAGCGGGACAACGTGAGGGGGAGGCGAGAAAGCGGAGGCGTGGGAGTTGGAAGAGTAGGTGCAGGGAGGGTGAGTCGGGTGAGCAGGGGAGGCGGGGAGGCGAGGAGGGGCGGGGCGGCGGCGAAGTTGCTCGGCGGGAGCGCGGGCAGGCGCGTGCTCAAATATTGACGATCAGCCTCAAAGACTGCGGCCGCCTGCGGCGTCCTTCCGCGTCACCCGGTCGTCCACGCTGATCCGCTTACCCTCCGCCTAATCCTGTATTCTCAAATTGGCGACCGGGCGACTGGATTTTTCAAAGCACCGAGGCGCTCTCCAGCCGCCTTGGTTAACGCCGCGCCCTCGGTTGCTCTGCACCGCACGCGCTAATGAAAAGGTTAAAATTAAAAGGGCTTCCTTAATGATTCCTTCAGCGGATAAGGCAAAGTTCGATCCTGGCTGCTAAGGTTCTTCCACATTCTATAATATATTTAGGCAACTTCCTGAGATTGATTCGTAAAGGTAGACAGCATCAACGCTTCGGCGTCTGCTGGGTATATAATAATAACAAAGGTGAGGTTAAAAAATGTACGTGAAAGGCCATATAATTCCCATTCGGAGATAAAAAACTAAGTTGTTTCTAAAAAAAATTGTCAAAATTATTTGGAAACCCGCTACAAGCGAAAATAAGTCTTTAACTTGTAAATATTATAGAAAAAGAGAACTTGTAAGATATAAATTTAGATAAATGAAAATCATTAGTCAATAAAAGAGTACAGAAATTAAACAAGTCAACAACGACAAAAGTTACAGCGTGATATGATTCCGACACACATTTTACTTAAAATTGTATAAAAATCGGTGAGACAAAATAGAAATATTGAAACCTTTCGTACGACAATCAGATAAAGATGTTTTACCACTTAAAACTTACTTAAACATCAATTAGAATATATTAAAAATATGTTTTAATAACATCTTATGAAAACTTAAGATTATTCTTAAATTTAGTACAGGAAAAATGAAACATATTTTAGCACAATACAAGTCTCCATGGTATATGTAACATTCGCGAAAAATTGTATAAAAATGCACTGGCGATTGATTAATATTTCCACGACATTGGTTACCAATAACAGATAAGTGTCTCCATACCAAACCTCGATAATTGAAAACCGATATTACATCCTCTGTATGTTGATACCAGAGGTATGATCGCTGTTTTCTATTTCATATACGATATTTTGGACTCTTTAATAGTATCGTACATCAGTCGCACGTTCTTTGTCTTTAGTAACTACATCCATCGGAAAAATGAAATAAAATATTTGACAAATAAAATAAACATGGTCATGAAAAGTTATCTGAAAATCAATGGTCATATTTTGCTGTGATTCTCGGAATTCCCTTAGTAAATTCTATCATTCTAACCTAGAGGTCAGTGCTTAAAGAAATATCTTAGTCCATTTTGCATACAATATTAAAAAGAAAGTTGAGACTTTTCTAATGTCAGTAAAAGGAATTTTTTCCTTTGAAATTGATTCAGCCTACAAGTATTTTGCGTTTTATTACCTCATATGTAATAAAAGAAGTTGTTGAAAAAGTCTTAAAGTATTAGAGGAAAAATGATGTGACGAAACGGCGAAATAAAGTGACAAATATCAAAAACTCGATGCGAATAATCCATGATTTCTTTTATCTTACTACCAATTGTCTATCATTTTGTGGTATGATTTTGTTTACGTACGTCTGTAGTAAAATTTAGAAGTAAAATCAATTGGTACGGCATACACAGCAGGATAATATTCCTTGTTCTCTCAAGATTAAAGGATTCAGAAGTTACATAGCAATGAATAGATTTCAAAATTGATCATCTTTCTGAACATATATATTTTTCACAATACCACGCGCATAATCATAGTAGCAACTATGTTCCAGACAATTTAAATTTATCGTGTAGACCACACAATCTAAAACATTGAAAGAATCCACCAAATGATTACAATCGGTCAAAGCCGAAAAACGCACTTCGGATCTTCGGCTCTGGTTAGAGCTTTTTCAAACAATAATACGCAAATGACAGCGGGAGAGGTCGTTGCCAGTAGTGATGGCAAAGGAGGTGGGAACGGAAGCTACGACGCCGCGGGCTGTGGTTGTGACCGGGCAGTAAGTAGCTGCTGCCGGAGAGTGGCGACTGTTGCGGTTGGTAGGCGGCGGTGACCGAAAGCAGTGGCGAGGGAGGAGTAAGGGCGGGTAGTGAGTGACGGTGGCAGGGCCGTGGCATTAATTGTGGCTGTATCTGTGATGTAGGTCGTGGTGGTTCCATTACCGGTGGATGCTGCGGTGACAGTAACGATGACCGTGTGCCGGCGGTGGCTGGAATGGTAGCTGGGGAGGTTGCTGTGCTACTTGCTGTGGGGGTGGCTCCTGCGATGGAAGCGTAGGTGTAGGTGGAGATGGAGGTGGCGGTGGTGGTGGGGACGATGACATTGACGGCGGTGGTGGCAACGGTGGTGGGGACGCGGTGGGGGCAATTGCAGTGGCGACGGCGGTGGCGGTGACAGAACCATGGTGGTGGTGGTGGTTCTGATGGTGGTTCTGATGATGGCGGTTCTGATGGGGTGGTGATAGAGGTGGTGGTGGTGTAGATAACGGCAAAGGCAAGGAGAGTAAGCAAATAGCAAACACATCGCAGGAGCGTGGATGTCTGCATGACGGGTGGCGATGGGGGCGGCGTGGTGGGCGGCGGCGGCGCGCGGCGCAGCGGGCGACGCGGCGGGCCGCAGCATACAGCAGCTGCAGCAGCAGCGGAAGGGCCTCCGGCCGGGAGCGCCACATCCGCCTGCAGGGGCGGGGGGGGGGGGCTGAAGTTCCGTCACAAATCCGCGCAGCGGCGGAAGTCTGCGCACAGCGTTATTTGCAGCGACTGGGAACTGCCCCGCCCCCTTTTCCGTTCGACGCCGCACGCGGCAAACACCCGTCCCATCGCACATGATCCCAGTAGCACCTCGCCATCTCCTCACCCCCTCGGTTTGTTTGTTGATTGATTGTTTACTGATTCCAGGCAAGTTAACTACGGAGATCATTAATGCCGTAAGTATAGTGCCGGTTTTTCTTCATGAGGTGGCGGTGATCTTTTCCCACTGTATGGCAAGATCCAGAGGGGTTTCCCCAACCACGTACCGGTGGGGCACCGCCCCCAGCCGGGACAAGTTCGAAGTCCCAGACCGGTCTCCCGGTACGAGTGGTAGTGTAGTGCAGGTTAGTGTAAGTGTGTGTAAGGGGTGAGGATAGGACAAGGAATAGGAAGGAAAGATCGCGCGGTCCGTGGCCCGTTTGGTAGTGTACTGCTCCGGCATTCGCCTGGTGTTGATCGGAGTAACCACGGAAAACCACCGACCAGAGCAGCCGGCTGCTAGAATTTTCCTCCAGCCAGCGAATGAATTCGACCGAGCTGAAAAGCTAGTGTCGAAAATCCTGCCGCCGTCGGGACTCGAACCTAGAACCTCCCGGTCAGGTGCGTTGCAGGGACATAGTTGATGCACTGAGCCACCGCTCCCGGACCCACCCCCTCGGCGTTCCCCGGCGCTGCACCCACGTGACGCCGAGCCGGGTCGCCCGGCGCTCGCCCGAATGTTTGCGCTCAGCGGAACAAAACAACCATGCGTTATTCGCGCACGCCCGTATTTGCCTCGCCGCGTTTCCACCTGCCATGGTGCCATCGATGCCGTTTGCACAGCAAATATTAGACATGTAGGATTATTGTAATTACGCATATATAATTCTATCATTATAAATGAGCGTATTCAATCTCTGCCACAACTTTCCGATCACGGCTCATGCAGTGGGAGCACTCTCTATACAATCGGAATACAAAGCGTAGGATTGCTTTATACTACAATAATACCTGTAATGCGAATTTGCGCTTCGTAAACACCTCCAATGTTTTAATGATGTATTTGCAATTGTGAATATCTTAATTTTAGATCTCACAGAACGGTAATATAGCAAATAATAGATTTATATTCTAAACAGTTTCGAAATATCAAATGGATTGGCCATTATCTTCTCTGTCGTTATTTCAGGGAGGATTCTGTAGACCAGTTCATTTTGTACGGCATTGGTCGAGCTAAGGGGAACAATTTATTTCTCTGGATTTCACTTTTTAATTAATCGACAGAAGCAATTTTCTAAGAAAGGGAATAAATTATTCTTTGGGGTTTGTGAATGAAATTTATTCCTTTCAAATAAACAGGATTTTCTTGATATTTATCCAGCTCCTTTCTCCATTCTGTAGCAAAGAAAGCCTTTGTAATTCACGGGAAAAGTAATTGGAAAGGACTAATTACCACCTCAAAGTAATTCGAAACTCAGTCAAATATTCTTGTTACCTTCTCTGCTTTAAAAAAAATATGACGCAGATTACATTAATAGTGCAATGAAAGTTGAATATATGAAACAAAACTAACCTTAAAGTTAAATGATGCAAATAAATAGTACAATAGAAACGTCCAACCCTTGAAAATGTTGTCAGGAGAAAAGCTAACAGAAGACTGGCAAATACTCGCTCTAAACTGTAAGCAGCTTTCATTCTCATCAAAAGCTGCTTGTTGTAAGTTCTTTTCAGAGAAAACAGACTGGAAAGTTAGAATGAGACGCAAAAAATAGAAGTAAGCTTTACAATTTTGTGAATGTTTCGTTCTGAATACAAAACTAATTTTGCATTCTGTCGTAATCGGACATTGGAGAGGCACTCATTCAATTTCAATAGAGATATATTTAAAAAATGTTTTTACCTTCTACTACTTATTCTACGATATATTTTCATGACAATCTTGTGACATCGTGCTACAATACCACATTATTTGTTTGCCAATCAGCTAAACACTGGCATCCTAGGAATTGACGTGAGTTAAACCTTATCTTGCAATATATATATTACCGATAGCTAATTTTAAAACATTCACCAAATACACAAACTTCTTGTATTTTTAAAATAATATAGCATGTTTTTTTCAAATGTTAGTTGACATAACCGGTAAATTCATTTATCGCAATATAATTTATTAGGAAGGAAAAGAAGTAAACTTTATTTACTGACAAATGGAAGTAATTTAACCCTGAATAACTCACCATGACTCGCCTTACTGCGCTCTACTTCTCCCTACATCGCTCTTCTCTGTTCCCCCATCTCGATCGAGTTTTGTCCAGTTTCCCTGATACGTTGAGCAAATGCTGAGATGGCCCCTTGATCTCCTTCTGAATGTGAACGTAGATTCACTATGTGCACGTTTTGTTGAGCTCTCCTTTTGCTTGTGTAGTGGTAGTCGAGCTAAGGGTGAGTTACTATTTTGTTAGCAATGCAGCAAAATCAAATCTGCAGTTCGTTTACCGCAGCAAATAAGTTTTCTATAACTCGGGAACGAAAATGTCTAGTTTTTTAAATGCTAATCTCGCGCTCTTTTAAAATATTATTATTATTATTATTATTATTATTATTATTATTATTATTATTATTATTATTAAAGTTAAATTGTTGGAAAGGGATTCTGAAACTCAATAAATGTGCGCAGATGATTTCACCCCCATACGTCACATACAGTATTTACTGTTTTTGACTAAATAAATATCAAATAAGTAAATATCCAATGCCATTTCATGTTCCTGAATTATTGAGGTGCATTAGTCGTCTGATATTTCATGTATTCCTTCATTGAACTTTCCTGAGATCGCCTGGCCTTTTATTTTTATCTACTCGCTCAATCATTTCCAGTGAGCATGTTGAAACTTGAACGCTGTGCTGCGCGATATCTGTCATATAGGTTGGGTGCAGCGGTGCCAGTGCATTGTGAGCTCCTGGTCTGAGCGGTACGTATTATTTTCAGTCGCGTATTTGACAAGTGCCTATTGAGAAAATGTAATAATTTGTCTTACCTACAATTTACTGTCATAATTTCTTACCAAGGAGAAAGAAGGTGTGCAGGAGACGTCTCTAGGGAAATGAAAAAATGCGAACCTTGCAAAATGAAAAAAAAACAAGAACTTTCTAAATATTTTTGTAAAAAGTAAAATATATATTTGTGTAGACCATCCCAAAATAATTTGTGTAAATTGAATTTAATATTATTTAACAGGATAATAAGATGTTGAATGATTTTTGCGTGCACTATTTCAATTCTTATCTTTCTCACCATAAGTATTCAGACAAGAATTCTGCAGTATAAGATTCATTAACAATTGCATTGGGGGACATGTACAAACCGAATAAAATACGTATTTCAGCAAATGAACGTTCAGATCATTCGCATTTACAATAATTTGCATCTATATCAGAGAGATACTACATTGCGGGCACGCCCGGGTTAACGCCTCAAGCCTCGCCCCCCACCTAGCATTTCTGCAATATTTTCTCCTCGCCCTGTCGCTCAAGCGCTTTGTTCGGGAGAAGCCGAAACCGCTTTCGAGAGGGCGAGAGAGGGTTAGGGTGCGTTTTTGTGGAGTGTTCCCTCGTTTTGAGAGCGGGAACGACGCGTTTCGAGGGGCGCCGCGGAGCAGGGCACGAGGGTGCGAAACTCGCTGTCAGGGATGGAATGCGCCTGACAGCCCGCTCGATGGCGACGCCACACTAAACGCTACTCACGGTGCGTAGGACTGCACTGAGAGTAGTATAAGAGGATGTTGCGTTAACAAGCCTCCGTTGTTGTGAACGACACCAACAGCGATTTGTTATAAGACAATCACCAGAGGTATATACTAACCATTTCCTCTCAGGCCCTTTTTCCTTGCCACCTACCATTTTTTTCTTTACCTTTAATTACTCGTATTATATTTCCTAACTATGATTCCAACAGTTAAGCTTTTAGCCTTAGGATCTGCTGGGAATGATATGCGAATGATATGATGGATGGGTGATAATGATGTTGAATTGGTATGCATGGTGATAGGTCAATAGAGGTATGGGAGGAAGGGAAAATTGGACAAATTTGAGGCAACCCGTCGCAAACCAGCTTTGTTCACCATGAAGTAACCGTCACCATTTCAACCTTTATTCCTAGATATGGAAAGATGAAAAAAGTTAAAGAATAATTCACCATACGCGTAAGGAAATCAGCGAAGGTTCTATTTAGAGTACTAATTCGCAAAAAACGTCTATAACACAAGGGATTAATTTAATTCAGTAATGATATGATCATACTATAGACACGTCAGTGACATTAACTAACTCGCTAAGAAATTCATATTTCATTACGACAATCCTTTAATATCGATTTTATATTCATTCAGAATTTATACACATTGCGAATCTTGAAAATAATTACCAAAATATTTATTTTCGGACTCTTTTACCATCGCAAGCACTCATTTATCATCGTAAATCCAAACCTTACCAGTATTACAAGGGCCAAGTACAATCCAGTAGTACAGTGGGCCAGGAAAGTCATTCCGCGGTGGTGAACCAGAGGCTAGCAATAGAGAGCACTAGCAATAGAAAGTATGGTGGTAGCACGAGCTTATAAAAAATGAAAACGTAAATTGCGTACTCCCCACAATCATAACAGTTGCTGAAAGTGTTGTCCCTTTTATTAGATTCCAAGTGATTTGATTGCTACGAACACAAATGCAATTGTTAGTAAGAGCCCGTGATTCGGCACAGTACGAAGAGACTTTCCTGGCACACGTTAGTTAACAACGCATGTTTTCAAATACTTAAAAAGTAAGACATTTTATTCGCTCTTCGGCCCAGGAAAATCCATCGAATCTTCACCTCTCCCATCTGCGAAATGAAATCCGGGCAGGCACATCGAGTCTGATCTCTCCCTTCACATGTGGCGAGCGCGCACGGAGCGCGTGTGACGGGACGTTCCTGAAGCCTTTCAGCGGGAGCGTAGCCGAATGCGCGCCGCGTGAATAGGCGCGGAAGCCCTGCGCGACACGAATGCCTCGGGCAGAGCCCCTCGCTCGCAACGGGAACTCGAGATGCCACCCACGCGCTCTCCGTCCCGCTCGCTGGCCCGGCCCGCCCCTCCGTGTACACGTTGACCCTCTACCCTCTTCGACCGTCCGCCCGTCCGCCCGTCCGCCCGTCCGCCCGTCCGCCCGTCCGCCCGTCCGCCCGTCCGCCCGTCCGCCCGTCCGCCCGTCCGCCTGTCCGCCCGTCCGCCCGTCCGCCCGTCCGCCCGTCCGCCCGTCCGCCCGTCCGCCCGTCCGCCCGTCCGCCCGTCCGCCCGTCCGCCCGTCCGCCCGTCCGCCCGTCCGCCCGTCCGCCCGTCCGCCCGTCCGCCCGTCCGCCCGTCCGCCCGTCCGCCCGTCCGCCCGTCCGCCCGTCCGCCCGTCCGCCCGTCCGCCCGTCCGCCCGTCCGCCCGTCCGCCCGTCCGCCCGTCCGCCCGTCCGCCCGTCCGCCCGTCCGCCCGTCCGCCCGTCCGCCCGTCCGCCCGTCCGCCCGTTCGCCCGTCCGCCCGTCCGCCCCTCCGTCCGCCCGTCCGCCCGTCCGCCCGTCCGCCTGTCTGCCTGTCCGCCTGTCCGCTCGTCTGCCTGTCCGCTTCGTCTGCCCGTCTGCCCGTCTGCCTGTCTGCCTGTCTGCCTCGTCTGCCTGGGGTCTGCCTGTCCGCCTCGTCCGCCTGGGTCCGTCGCCTGGTCCGTCCGTC
This sequence comes from Teleogryllus occipitalis, assembly GCA_011170035.1. Classification (NCBI taxonomy): domain Eukaryota; kingdom Metazoa; phylum Arthropoda; class Insecta; order Orthoptera; family Gryllidae; genus Teleogryllus; species Teleogryllus occipitalis. Next base: position 61,721 of record BLKR01004211.1, on the reverse strand, counting down.
CGCCCGTCTGTCTCGTCCGCCCGCCTGGGTTCGTTCGTCTGTCCGTCCACCCGCCCGTCCGTCTGTCTCGCCCGCCCGTCTGTCTGTCTCGTTCGTTCGTCTGTCCGTCCACCCCTGCCTGTCCGTCTGTCCGCCTCGCCCGTCTGGTCCGCTCCTCGCCCGTTCGTCCGCCCGTCTGTTCGTTCGCCCTCGCCTGCCCGTCCGCCCGCCCGTCTGTCCGCCCGCCCGCCCGTCTGTCCGCCCGCCCGTCTGTCCGCCCGCCCGTCTGTCCGCCCGCCCGTCTGTCCGCCCGCCCGTCTGTCCGCCCGTGCTTGGAGGCAGATGGATGCCGTCCGCCCGTCCGCAAGTCGTATATTATTTCATATTTCTTTGTTCGTTTCTTGCATTACAGCTTTTGTTTTATGTTGACAAATTAATATTTTAGAAATTATTTAAAACCTATTTGATAATACATATTTTTTTGTCCGTGTTGGGAGGAATGCATTTGAATTGCCAGAGTATTGAGGTATTTTCTTTCAAGCATTATTTCTTTCAAGACGCCCGCCCGCCCGTCTGTCCGCCCGCCCGTCTGTCCGCCCGCCCGTCTGTCCGCCCGCCCGTCTGTCCGCCCGCCCGTCTGTCCGCCCGTGCTTGGAGGCAGATGGATGCCGTCCGCCCGTCCGCAAGTCGTATATTATTTCATATTTCTTTGTTCGTTTCTTGCATTACAGCTTTTGTTTTATGTTGACAAATTAATATTTTAGAAATTATTTAAAACCTATTTGATAATACATATTTTTTTGTCCGTGTTGGGAGGAATGCATTTGAATTGCCAGAGTATTGAGGTATTTTCTTTCAAGCATTATTTCTTTCAAGACGTAATTGAAATTATCCTAGTAACGTTTGTCTCTTAAAAATACGATTTAAATGTAACATGAAAGAAAACTTGAGTACCATAAGTTTGTACGAACTTAGGGAATATTGAAACTTTTTTGACAATTATATTTCAGAAAAGTCTCCATCTTTTTCCTTCCATTTTTTCCTCGTATGCAGCAAGAAAGGCAAGGAAATTGGGACTGCTCCCGTTTTCGGCGAACTCTGTATTTTCAAAAATTGCAATCAACAACAACAAAATTCACATTTCAAAAGTATAATTTGAATGAGAAAGACTTTTTGTTAAATAAAATGTTTTAAAAAAATAGTTTTTAAATAAAGGGTATGTACTTTAAAAAAGACTAGTTTAGAGTCATTTTGCAAATTCTAAGTTCCCGTGCTACAGTTGCTAGCCTTCATGAAATGTGAGATTGGATTGCGACATTGGTATTCCGCATTGCGAGTCTGCAGTTTGATGTTCTAAGAATTCCGTCTAATTGTTGATATGATATAGCTCTATCAAACGCAATTTTAATTGTCCAATGTGTGTTGATATTTGTTTTAAAAATATTTAGTTTCGCACCTAATTGTTCTACGATTTTTCATGAGTTTAACAAAACAAATATGATTGTGGTGTGTTAAATCGAACCAAACTGCTATGTATTACGTAACCATTACTAAAGGCGAGAAAGTATATGCTGTTTTAGTCCCACTAGTTTTCCTACATCCTTATCTGCGATGAATAATTTTTAGTCTTAAATATATCCGATGTAGGTCGTGGAGATTCCATTTCATGTAGTTGCGCATTACAAGATTTTGTGTCAACGGTTTCTTATAATTGCTACAAAACCGCCGTTTTTTTCTAAACCCATAATATACAGAGGGATTACTTATAATTCTTTGTACTACTACGGTTACACAGGAACAGAATGGTTCTAACATGATAATCAAAATTTTATAGCATGCAGCAAGAGCCACAAGCACTCGCACATACTGTATACAAGAAAGTACGCATAGCCGAACTCGTTCGCACTTAAGACATTGGAGAATTGGGAGCCGTCTCTACACTTCTTTCAGGTTAGCAGACGATTTTTTGACTGGCTGTAACGGAGCTGAGCATTATCAAAGACCGCATCGCTCTGTAAATGTATTCTTCCGCCGACCCAAGCGCCCAACGCCAGCTGTCAATGCTTGAAGGTTTCAGTTCAGTGCGAGCAGTTAAGAGGTTAGGGATAATTTTTACGGGTGATTAACGTTGTTCCGATACCGTTTATGAACATACTCTGGTAAGAATTGATAACATCAAGTGGAAAAGCAGATGAAAATACGAATGGATATGAATTATGTCATTAAACGGATGTAACGGATCGGCCATAAATACTGAATTTTTAGAGTCCGTTTTGTTTACTTTCATCACTCTTATTACACTCGCAATATACTATCTATTAATAATAGAATCTATATATTTAAAAAAATAAGGTATTCTGCCATGGCTTCGTTTAGAGCTTCTACTGAACCGATTGTTGTATTTTTTCCTTTAAATGAAAGAATATGATCCCTAGATGTGTTATCAGATATTGTTTGTGTTGATTCACCAACATTTGCGGTGTAAATTAATTAATTGAATCATTCTTTAATAGTACGTTTATCAATAGTCAATTGTCGATCGATGTGATTCCACGCTGCTTCATAGTGCGGTGATTGATGTTTTGTTTTGATTGTTGAGATTTGTTTACAATTCGACAAGGTTTTGTTACAGTTTAATAATTGCATTGTTTTTTTTTGTTTGTTTTTTTTTGTTTGTTTTTTCCTTTATTGCACCCGAACAGTGGATAAATTGCATTGTGGTGTTGACAGTTTGCATGTATTTGCTTCTCTGGTGTATTTTGTAGAGAACATTCGGACAGTAGGTTTCGCTCGGTTGTACTTAAGTCGTGAAGTTGTTTATAGGTTATGTCGAATTCCGAATCATGGTCCACGAGAAATTTTGCAAACGAGTTTACTCTGTGTTGCTTAAATGGGAAAATAAGTATACCTTCGAGTAATATGTTAGAAGAAATCAAACAGTTGTTTATAGGAGATGATGACACATCAAACATTTTTAGAAATAATATCCTTCAGTATAATAGTGCTATATCTTTTGTTCCGATATTGCATTGCCACCTGGTCATGGGCCATACGTGTTAAAAATTTTCGGAACTCCACATCACACTTCGTTATACCCTGAAGATCCAAACAATGCAAGATATTGTGAACATTAGTCTGGGTACAGTATTTTACATTTATCTCAGATCTCACCGTCAAATTTTGACGGGTTCTCGCTAGTTTGAAGTTTTAAAATGCTAATTTCTAGTGCTACATGAGTAACTACACAAGAGCATTGATTTCATGCAAACTTTGTCCAGTTGGCCGTATGATAAAAACAATAGGGAACAACTCCAGAGCAAATTAGTCAAATTTTGTGGTTGCAAATCATTTCCGTGTTATTTACCGGCCACGCTCCCAATTTAATTGAGCAACAGTGAGTGACAAAAAAAATCACTCGACTCAACATATCACACCTGTTGATTTCTCGTGAGCTGCACATGCCTCTCAGTCTACCGTAGCACTTTTGCCGTCGGCACACTGTTTCCAACGTGTCGGCCTCGGAGCCAGTTGACAACATCACATTTGATGACCGCGATAGATGTTCTGACAGGCATTGTAATCACACTATCGTGGACCTTCATATCACTGTCTACGTCTGTATTGGCATCCGACGATGTCTGTTCATGATTCGTAGACAATTGAACGGTCGTCGGGTGCCGTACACTTGATTGATAAGCTATTTACTCGTCTTGTTCCGATTTCTCATTTCCTTTCCTACACTGCTCTTTCTATTGCTACTGCTCAGCTTCGGACTCTTTGGATATTGCATTCCTTTCAATGCGATATTTCCTCTAGCTGGAGTTGGTTAAAATTCCGAGCGAAATTTTATTCATAGGTAGGTGAACATTGTGAATCAATTAAGCATTTTCAAATAATTGTGAATTGTATTCTGGCGTTTATTTTTATTACTATACTTTATGTTATGTTATATTACACTATTTCTTCAAGAAGACACGTGAATGACGGTACTAACTCAATGCGTTACACCGGTCACATTAATGTAAATTTTTCGACAAAACTAATTTGTAACCATCGTACGCAGGAGCCTGCTTACACGTGTGCATTGACGTCACAGGTAAACTACGTTCTAAGCGACAAACACGTACAAATTTTCCGTTAAAAGCTCAATTACTGCTCATTTATTAGACTCGTATGTGTTAGAGATCGCCGGTATTTTGCCACACAGCGTTCGGCCTACCGCTTCTATGTCAGCGGTAAAACGTTTTCACGTCAATATACGAGCGGATAACTCCAAAATAACATATTTACCGGACGAGGAGATTAAGAATAGAGCAAGGAAATCTAAGGACTTAGTAGTTAACAAAACGGGTAATAAATAGGAAGCTGTAGTTGAGGAGGTGGTGGTTAATAGCTATAAAGAAGAAGATTGGGAGGGAGAATATTATTTTATGGGGGCTAGAAGTCAAAGTACGGTAATGTATTTGGTAATTTCAGGAGAAGAATATAATGGGGAAAATAGTTTGCAAGTTGTAGATTTCATAGGCTCAAATCATTGTCCGTTTATTATGGAATGGGTAACTTGAAGATAAAAGTGATGAGAGAATAAAACAAGAGGTAATCTGGAGAGAGAAGTTTTCAAAGAAAGAGGTGGAAAGTTATAAAAAATTAATTCAAGGGAAAACAGTAAATGAAGGCTTTAGAAGGTGCTTAGGAAGGTGAAGAAATTGCAGAGATGATAGTGACTAGAACGGCTGAGACCGGAGGGAATGAATAAGAAAGGATAGTGATGGGCGAGGGTGGAGACGGACAGTAGAGATAAGAAAGATAATTAACTGGGATATATAAAAGATGGAGATATGGGTAAGTAGATAAATAAGAATTAAAAGAAGGAACTGAATAATGTAAAATAAAAAAGAAGAAAATAATAAATTAACGAGTAAGGTACAGAGTGTGACAATAGAAAAACAAGTATGGAGGATGAAAACAGATTAGAAGGAATTGGTAAGAAATGACACGGTTTAATGTAAATGATTGGGGGGCATATTGTATGTTGTTGCACGACTAAAAGTAGAGGAAATTCAAAGAAGAGATAGGAACTCGGATGAGTTGGAAGATTTCCGGGTAGAGAAGATGTAGAAGAATTAGTAGGTGAAGAAATTAAAAAGCGGTGGAGTCAGGGACATCTTTGTCTTAAATTTCTCAATGGAGGAGGCATCAAAGAGAAGGGTGGGAACCTTGTGTTGGGTTCATTAATTTAGAAGCTGCCTTTGACAAGATTGTCAGAGAGAACTTTTGGGAGCATATGGATAAAATACGGATAAGTAGAAGTTTGTTTAGTCCCTAACATAAGCGAATGGTATTGTGGTTATTGCAAGAGATATGACAGAAAGATTATCAAAAGGGTAAGAAAAAATATGGGATGATAGAAAGATTACACTCAAAGTACAGGCAAGAAAGATGATGATATGCAGTTGTTTAAAAGGAAATAGAAAGGTTCTAGTGTGGAACAGGTTAAGGAATATACATATTTAGAAATTTTAAGAATCTATATTTATATATACATTTATATTATATGTTTATGTTGTAAGCATTAACGGGAAACAAGAGGGGCAGATCAAAGAAATATTTCTACGACATTCGTATTGTAACATCTTTTAAGAATATTTGGTTATCAAAAGAATCACGCATGTTAACATCACAATACAACTTACATCTACTGATCTGGTCTTTGGAGAGCAGTAAATTGAAATAAAAAATTACTTATTTATGCTCGGAGACATTGAATAACGTCATATCTAAAAATATGTCATTTTGCAGGAAAACGGGTTTAATCTCAGCGGAGATTTTTAATTTTACGGCCACGGACGAAATATTTTACTTTATATAAGACTACGACGTAATGACTTAAATTTCGTAATTTGTGTGACACGATCAACGAAAACATATAAGACATCGACAGTATGCGAAATGGTGGAAAATAAATTTTCACGATCAATATCATTAAAAGAATTGTTTAATAAAATTAATCAATTTTCATACAATTACTTAAATTTTGTAATTTGCACGACTCGAACAGCGAAAATGTTTGCCAACACAAAACACATGATTGATTTGTCTCCTCTTGAGCTTGGTCTTTCGAGGGCCGAGTCAATTCCAGAAGTAAACATAAAAATTACAATTTTTGACGTAACGTCATCTTTCTTGGGCATCGAAAATATGCGAAATAGTGGAAAATATTTTTTTACGATAAAAATCATTACAAAAAAATCAATGCCCAAGAAAATGAATCAATTTTTATATAATGACTTAAATTTTGCAATTTCATGCAAATTGCGCAATTTGCACGATACTAACAGCGAAAATGCTTACCAAAAGAGTTAACACATGATTGATTGGTTTTCTGCTTGAACTTCGTCTTTCGGGGCCGAGTCCATTCCGGAAGTTAACATAAAAATTACGGTTTCTAACGTACCATCATCTTTCTTGGGCATCGACAATATGTGAAATAGTCGAAAATAAACTTCCGTGATCAATACCATTACACAATTCAGCGTTCAATAAAATTAATGAATTTTCATACAATGACTTAAATTTCGCAATTTGCACGACACGAGCAGGGAAAGTGTTTACCAACACAGTCACACATGATTGATGTGTCTCCTGCTTGAACTTGGTCTGTCGGGGGCCGTGTCTATTCCGGAAGTTTGGCGTCGGGTTTCGACCCAGACCTTGGCAGCGTGCGTGCTTGCACTCACCTCGAGCGGGCGCCGCGGCGGTGGGCGGGCGAGCGCGTGCGCCGGTGAGCGATGGGCGAGGCGCCGGGGACGTGCGGCGGCGTCGCCCGCGGCGGAGGAACTAACTGCCTCTGGCGTCGCGGCGCCGTCCGTCCCTCCCTCCCCCACTCCCCGTCCCCCGCGCCGCCGTGGCGCCGGCGGCCTCCGCGCCGACGCACACTGGGGCCGAATCCCGGCAGAGGATGGCCAAACAGTATAGAAGTGATTTATTGGTGTTTTCGGACGAGTCAACTGCTCGGTCATTAGTAGGAATCGGATTTTTATGCAGTGTATAATGTCAAAATATGACTTAAAATAAGCAGTAAAAACTCCATGAATATGCAAAAATATATGGGCGAGGTGAGGCGAGGCGAGGTGAAGTGAAATGAAGTGAAGTGAAGTGAAGTGAAGTGGAGTGCTATGGAAGCTTGCACGGTGAAATGTTTATGTTAATTTGTAAAGTGTGTAAAATTTGTAAAATTTTGTATAGTTGTTAAGTTCTGTAATGTTTAGTTAGTGTATTCTGCCACCAAGTTCTGAAACTTATTTGCAGAATTAGTAATAAATCTATCTATATATATAGAGAAAGTAAAATACGAAAAAATATGGACTTAAAATAAATAACATCGTGTAAAATGTTTATCTAAGGAACAGAAATATCTATTAAAATAAATACAAATTTCGTGAACTTCGTTTTGTCTAGGCGGACCAAAAGGTTGCAATTGATCGCAAGATCTAGGCAAAATCAGAATTACAAGTCATAGAGAGTACTAGATAAGTAGCGTCAGATTCTACGTCGATTTTCGAATAATATGATTGGAGCGGGCTTCTCTTTCAGTTCAGCAGGAAAGAGGACTGGGATCAAAGGTGTCCTTTGCTTAAACCAGGGATGTGCAACTGGCGGCCTCAAGGCCGCATGCCATTTATTGGCTCGCAGTGTCATTTATTGTGGCCCACAAAAGATTTTTAGTCAAACGTGACAGTCCCTTGCATCCAAGTCGGGCAAGAACATTGTGCGCCTAGCACACGCGCCCTGCGGGATCACCACCCCTTGATGCAAAAATATTTTGAGTTTAGAGTTAAGGAATTTTTTCGAGTAAATTCGGTTCATTCAAAAAAAGAAAAAGGAAATTAATTCAAGAGAAGTCATAATCTAGGCCTAAATAGCAATATTGACTATTAACAGATTTTGACCTATAGAAGAATCAAGCCAAACGAGATAAATAACAAATAATCCTTGAAATTTGCTATTTTGTGTTTTGTTGATCGTAAAATATGCAACATAATGTAACATAACCAAAAAAATTGCCAGTTTATGCAATTCAGCTCAAATACACAAAATAAAATTGAAATAAGTGTCTAGGGACTCACTTGGGTAAACAACGAGCTCCGCACTTCAACTAAGCAGAAATAGACAATTGCATAAAAATCTGAACCCTAATCATTAGTACCGTTCGTGTGGTGCTTGTTATAGCCTGCGAGTTGGCGGTGTTTTTCCCCCACTGGAACTTTAAATCTTCCGCTGACTTACACGTTTGCTTGCGGAATTCTCCTCCATCAGATGTATCCCCTAACAGGCCGCCGCCCCAGCCGGGACAAGCTCTAAATTCTCAACCGTAATTTGTGAAGGTATACTGCGTGTGTGTAGATGTGTGTGTGTCAGTGGGGTTTTCTTTGGGTGTGCAAGTCGTGTGTCAACGCCCAAGAAAATAAAAAAAAATCATTTATTCCTTTGAATTTATTTAGTTTTTTTTTATTTATTCGGACTTCCAAGTGGTCGGTGTCATACATCGTCACCAGCGCGTCCTTGTAATGCAGCCAGTGTGCGAGCGCAGCTCAGGCCGTTGGCGAATGCCTCCAACGTCTTCAGGTCGGATCGGGAGGCGGCAGCGCATGCGCGCGACGTCTCCCCACTCGAGAACCAAAGCGTGCCAAGGCGTTGGATACCTTTTTAACGGCCTGATGGAGAGCGAGCGTCCATGATTGTGATATTCTCCGTTGCGCGTTGAACCCTTCAGCGATACTCTTGAAATTAGAGTTATTTTTTGACAAGAATAGTGAAAAAAGGGAACAATAGTTTTAAATAACTGCTTCCCTTCCGCGACCGAGAAGACTCGAACCCGGTCCGAGTCGTGACCCTCTGAACTAACTCACTCGGTAAAAGTAAAGTTCTTTTTATTTAGGAGATTTTGATCAGTCGATAAGAGTAATATTCTTAATGTCACATTTCAAAGAACGAAAAGAGGTTCTTTTGTATCTGTCCTTCTACATCAGTTCAGATGTGATGTTTGAATATGAATTATTGACAGTAACTGTGACATTCCATGTGAAGATTCAATTTACTGTTAGACAGATGATCCAGAAGTATAGGTTAGCCTTGTATTTTGTTTACTTATATTGCTTATATTTTATATTTATAAATAAAAAATGTTTAATTTCCCATACAAAATTAGTTTAATAACATTTTAAGTCCACGATCTAATATCTAGCTTTCACATTTTACATTTTATTGAAATATTTTTTTACAATTTTGGTCTGGTTCCGCCATTTTGCTTTCGGAAATTTCAACTAGAAGATCATAATTAGCTTCATCAAAAACTCTTGTTTACGAAGTGTCACGCAAAATTCAATAACGTTTTCAGCACTCATTCATGGGATCTAGTACTTACTTTCACAGGAAATTGAGTGGAAACTATTTCTATACCGTAAGCACACCGCAAAGAAGGCATGGCTGTACACAGCAACTCGGCGCTGCACAGTAATCAAAACACTGAAGTGATATCGATCAACACGGCTGTCGCCTCACATAATGAGAATTGTCCTCAGAGGTACTTGTTCGTGTCCTTGAATTCGTAGTAATAATAATGTGAACAACTCGCATGAAAATGTCTTTGGCTTATTCGTTTAAAAAAGTCATTTTTTCATTTGTGCGCCACAAACTCACTTTCTGTTCTAGTTCAATAAATAACTATATTTTTTGCCTGAATTTCGGGATTTTGCCCCTTTGTGCGCGCCGCCTCCTCGTCTTCCGTCGCCACCGCCGCCGCCGCCTTCGCTGACGTCTCCAGTCAGCGTGCGGCGACTACGTTTCAGATTAAGTTGAGCTACCATTAGTTTCATAACTATTCTATCTTCTCTTGTTATTTTTTGATCTGTCCCTTTTGTTTCCCGTTATTCCCTGCGTCCCTTGTCCCATTTCCTTTGTCCAAAACCTATTTACCTCACAAAAGATTCCAGAAGTAAAATTGTCCAATAACTAAAAGTAAAAATAGCTAATAAGTAACCAATAACTAATAAGCAAAAAAGTCCAAATGAATTCGAAATCTGAAATGTCCATTCTTCGTTACATCATAACAAAGCGATTGAAGAAATTGTGCAGCAATATAATACCTTCAAAAAAACAATTCCATTTTGCAGTACGTCCGTGCTAAGTTAAACGAGAACATTACGGGTCAAGATCAATAAAAGACATGATATACTGATTGATTGATTATTATTATTTCATGGCTTTGGGCGCGTCAAGTGCAAGTCATGAGCCCCCTTCTATTGTCGTGTGTGTTAGATGACGGGAGGTGTTGGCGTTCATCCTCCGCCAATCATGTCAACTTGCGGAGATTTACCGCATCCATGCATCTGTGCTATCAGGCCACCGCCCCAGCCGGGACCAGCTCTAAGCCCACCGATGATCTTTCGACGCGTGTGGTAGTCCATGCCAGTGTGTGCCCGGAGGAGAGGAAGGGCAAGGACTGAGAAGGAAAGATCACACACAGTTCGTTGCTTTTTTGGTTGAGGTGCTGCTCTACCATTTGTGGATTGATTTGTTATTCCTGGCGCGTCAACTGCGATCGTTCTGTAAACCTAGTACATGTTTTTAACACGGGAGGGGGCGGTGATCTCCCCTCCCCCCGGGTGGTGAGATCCGGCTCCGACCAACTTCAGCTTGCGGGGATTTTCCCCAACCATCTACCATTCGTCTGGTACTAATCGGAGAAACGACGATAAACTACAGACCAGAGCAGTCGGCCGATAGAATCCTCCTTCTCACAGCGGCAAATTCGACCTAGCCACTCGTAGTCAGCTAGAATAGAAAATTTTCTGACGGGACTCAAACTCCAGAACCTTGTGGTTGCAGATAGTTTGATATAAAGAGATTATGTTATAGAGAATTTTAAATTAGAATAAAATTATTATTTGAAGATATGTTTTAATTGTTAAATTAATTTTGAGTTAAAAAGTAAAAATCTCCAGTCTCAAAAATCTTATTGTTGTAAGTAAAAAGAGGAGCTTCAAAAATATTTGAGCTTGAGGCCTCGAAAATGGTTAATCCGTCTCTTAGTAAACCCCATTATTGACTCTGACCAGGAGGTCCTAGGTTCGAGTCCTGACGGCGGCAGGATTTTCGACACTAACTTTTCAGCTAGGTCGAATTCAGTCGCTGCCTGGAGGACAATTCTAGCGGCCGGCTGCTCTGATCGGTAGTTTTCCGTGGTTTCTCCGATCATCATTAGGCGAATGCCGGAGCAGTACCCTAACAAACAGGCCACGGACCGCGCGCGATGTATCCTTCCTCTTCCTTGTCCTATCCTCTCCTCTTACACACACACTTACACTAACATGCACTACACTACCACATATTCCGGGAGACCGGTCGGGAGCTTAGAGCTTGTCCCGACTGGGGCGGTGTCCCGCTGGTGGGAGAGTCCTGGTTAGAGGGAAATCCCACTAGCCGACGGTAGGTCGGCGCCGGATCTCGCCATCCAGCGGGGGAAGGTCACAGCCATCTCCCGAGGAAGAACATGCAGTACACTAATGGGACTAATGACCAGAGTAGTTGACGCGCCTGGAAACGTGAAAAAATCAATCAATCAATCCATTATTGACTGGGATTTAGGGTAACTGACGCGGACAGTCGAGATCGCAAACTCATGGCCGCAGTGGCGGTCTCGGCAAGGAGGCTCGTGTGCTCTTGGATGTTGTTGTGGCATGATGGGGTTTCCTTCCCACCCCGCATCACATTTCCAATATTATATCATCTTACGTAGCTTCCCTGTGTGTCGCAGGAGCCTAGGTTGTGAGCCATGAAGGCGCTTGTAAAGGGAAGGGGGATTCCGCAAGAACCTGCTCTCCCGCCGAAAAGTTGGCTGGCGACATCACGACATCAACCGTCGTTCCGAATGGGCCCTTAGGCTACACTTCCTAGATACAGAAAGGAACGCGTAGGTACTACCTTTACTAAAAATGCAATAATCATACTTCAATGAATTTAAAAATTATCAACCCCTAAACCCGTGCCAATATGAAGTACCGCATATTCTATAAAAAAATTATTAATAACGGCAAAAAGTTCAATAAAGTATCAAACAAAAGATAAGTACTAGCCTGATCTCGATCAGTTTGATATTCACATCAACAATAATGTAAGAAATGAATCTATCTTCAATATCAAAATATAATATATCAGTTGGGGAGATACCACTTTTATCAACATTTATTTTGATTTTTTCAGCCACTCAGAAGTTTGCATTCTATTGTTACCAGGTTTTGACAAAATCGCTCAGATTATTACTTAAGAAAGAGGGAAAAAAAACATTTGGAAAACTAGGCATAATTTATACAATGTTTGCTATTAATATGTTATACACCACTTATTCCGCTATTTTAGTTTATTTTTATTTCCATTTGTCAAGAGGGTTCAAACTGTGCAGTATACAGTGTGTTAGGAATTAATCTATTCAAAATCAATATTATTATCCTTTTAAATCTCCATAATTTCTTCAGTTGATATCATTTATCTTAAACTTCTGAATGCTACCACCAAGAAAATGTGAGAATACCGCAGGAAAATAACGCAAAAACGATTACTGGTTGATTCATTGGACACTGCAGCTGACACAATGGCGTATTGGTTGAGTGATTGGTAAATTGATTAGTGATTCCGGGCGCATCAAAGGCTTAGGTAACTATTCGCGTAAGTTTAGTGCATGTGTTTATTGCGGGACGCGACGATCTTCCCCCGCTGGATGGCGAGGTCCGGCGCCGACCTACCATCGACTAGCGGAGTTTTCTCCATCCAGGTATATCCCCGCCAGCGGGGCATCGCCCCAGCCGGAACAAGCTAAGCTCTAACACTCGACTGGTAGGTGTGATATGGTTTTGTGGACTACAATTTTGTTAGATACTCAAGAACTTTGGAAAAATGCGAAAACAACAAAACGGTTTTAATTTTCACTGAAAAATAATATTTTATTGTTTATATACCGTAAATTTTCGTACTGCGCATATCTACAGACTAAATCATATTCTGTGCGTCACTGGTTATAATAGCTGACGTCATGTATCAGCAAGACTCAAGGAAAATACCTCCGCCATTAAATAGTATATGCTATTCACGGTGTTGCGATATGGAACAGTAATTGTTTTTATATTATAATTAGGCGCAGAACTGTTGCACAGTACTATATACTATAATATATTATTGCATTATTTGTGAACACTGTTTTGGTTAAAATATTTAATTTCTTGAGTGTTATTGGAGAGCATTTTATTTGTTGTTCTCAAGCAGTGTGCGTGATACATTTTGGAAAATTATTTTGTTTGGTTTTGTTGAGTACCGATTTTGCTGCTGCAGGTCAGTAGTAAGAACTAAGTAAGTAATTAGTAGCCTACCAGGTGCTATCAAATATCATATAGAATTGGTATTAATAGCAAGAAGTTATTACTTAACCTATATGGTTTCCAAATGATACAGTCGCAATATCATCTTAGCCAGAATTATTTAATGAATTAAAATACCGATCAATTGTCCTCCAGACAGTGACTGAATTGCACCTCGTAGCTACAGGCTTCCGATATTCCTCCACCGTCGGGACTCGAATTCTAGGTCTTCCTAATGATTGCGTTCGGCTCCCTGAATCTAGGACTGATTATTATTTCGTGTTTTCGGGCGAGTCAACAGGTGTGGTAATTTGCCTTGTGAGTGTATAGCATATTTTTGTCAAGTTATGTGGAGGTTTTCTTTCTCCACCGGATAAAAAGTTTCGATGCTCAGCTACACATAGACTTGCGGAGTTTTCCCCATCCAGGTATCTTTCACCAACGTGGCACTGCCCCAACCGGGACAAGATCTAAGCTCTCAACTGGTGTCCCGACAAGTGTAGTAATGTAGTGCATGTAAATGTGATTGTGTGTAAGGGGTAAGCATAATATAGAATAGGATAGAACGTCTAGGAAGGGGAAAGAGAATGCGCGCGGTCCGTGGCCTGCTTATTAGTGTACTGCTGCAGTATTCGCATGGTATTGTTCGGAGAAACCATAGAAAACTATCACCCGTTCGCTAAAACTCTCCTTTTAACGGTTGAATTCGGCCTAGCTATCTTTCTAGCTAGTGTCGAAATTCTGCCAGTCAGGACTCAAACTCTTGAACCACCCAGTCCGAGGGAGTGCAGTGACATCAGTTGATGCCCTGAGCCACCTCAGTCGGTCGGCATATAAGGAGCTCGAGTCTCATAAACGAGTAGCGCGAGCGACGCCATGTTCGTCGTAGTCCACTTCCTCCTCGCCGTTGCCTTCGCCTCCGCCCCCTGATCCGCCGGCGTCGTTCGCCGGGAGGCCTCCGGAAGTGGGTTATCGCGGATGTGGAATGGCGCTGACCAGAGCGAACGGGAATGCCATATTGGCGACATTCCTTCTTAGCACACATCTCCTTAAGTGCTTCACGCGAGAATATTAGAAGTTTAAATACATTGCGTTTTTAAATGAAATCATCGTCAGGCTCTGGTCGCCCAGGCTGAAGATGAAAATGATATTGAGCAGAAGTTCAACAATTTAATAGAAACATTAAAAAGGGAGTCACAAAATAAATAATGAAAAGTCAGTTTTGTAGGGAAACCAAAGTAGTAAGGAATAGGAAGAAAATGATATTGAAGCAGATGTAGGTATATTTTGATTAGTAAAGGAATTTAAATATGGAGTGACTCTTAGTGCATATTGATCTGACAACAGTGACATTATTAAAAAAATAAGCAAGGGAAGGGCAGCTAGCAGACTTCATAATATTTTATGGAAAAATAATATTAGAAAGCAAACAAGAAACAAATGCACAATACGATGGTGGAAAAGTGTATTACGACGGATAAGAAAAGAATTGGGGTTAAAAAGGCTGCAATAAACTATCGAGTAGATGCTATGGAGATGACGTTTTGGAGACGATGCTGTCAGAACCTCTAAAGAAGAGATTTTGATAAAATATCTAAAGAAGTTATGTAGGTAATGCAGGTAGACAAGTTATGAACAATGTAGAATTCAAACAACTCCAATGCTATAGACATCTAATGAGAAAGCACTCTGACAATATTAAAGACAGTAATTAAGTGGACCCCTTTTGAAATGAGAAAACAACGAAGATCTAGGAAATCTTGAAAGGCCGTCGTCGATTCGACAATGAAGAATATTAGTTGCCTGATGAAGTAAAATGTAGTGCCATGTGGAATGCTAGAAACGCTCAATAAGACTAAAATCTCGTTGAATAATAATAATAATAATAATAATAATAATAATAATAATAATAATAATAATAACAATAACCGAGCGAAGTGTCTCAGAGAGTATCCCGTTGACTTTCCAGTCGGCAGGCCCGAGTTTGATCCTCGGGCCGACCATCGTAACCAGTGTTTTCGTGGTTTCCCTCGGTCATACAGGTGAAAGCAGGGATGGTTCCAAAGGGCTACGATCACCCCTCAACATCCTATCCCCTCATAATTCAAGGCTTAACAATCTTGTCTTACGAAGGGATAAAGCCGAAAAACTGACCCCCATAATTACTCAGTCTCTTTCCAAGATAAAATGTGACTAAGCCTCGGAAGAGAACGTGTAGCGTGGTCAGAAATGGCCACTACACTAATAATACTCTTTATATATTATTTGAGTGTGCAGATGTGTATCCTCGAGTGTGGAGACGCGCGGTTCCGTCACTTACGGCTAGACCACTTCCCGTGCACCAACGAAGCGTCTCGACCTCCTGATGGGAGATAACTGATATTAGGAGATAATGGGAGAAACTGATATTTTGTTTTTGTATACGGCCAGAAGATACATAGAAATTTCCAGAAACGTTTTTTTGGGTATTTTGGCACTACGATCTTAGTGAGTAAGCCGGGAATTAAACCAACGCCACCTAGATAGATCTATGTAGGTGGCGTTGATAAAACTCCAGTACCCAAAGGCATTTTTCGCTCAATTCGCAGTAATTTTCTTTCATGTTGGCAACACTGTTGTTGACATCTTTAAGTGAATAAGTGAAGTTCATTTGAACAAAAGAATGAATTGCGCGGCATATTTCGTTTTAAGTTTTATCCATAAGACCTATTACCATATTTTTAGAAATAAATTTGTAAAAAACCTACGAACAATATTGCTTGGAACTTACTAAATTTGAAGAATTTTAAGTGAAAACTGAGAAAAAAAACGGAGTAAAGTTAGAGAATTAACGAACGTTCGACTTCTCACTTTTACGTTCTTATGTGTACGAATACCGATTATTAAAAAGCTAGTCATGAAAAAAACGAAAAGTGAGAAAATTTTCAACACATGAAAATACTTTTAAATCAGTTAACGCTTCGGCGATGCCATATTCAACTAGTGGTAATAAAAGTAATAATAATGGTAATAATAATACTTGGCTAATAATAATAATAATAATAATAATAATAATAATAATAATAATAATAATAATAATAATAATAATAATAATAATACAGGCTGTACTTACCTCGTGCTAGTGCTGATAGTAAGAAAAAAAGCTGCGTCGGTACTTTCTATCAACTCGTCTGTTCACAAAGATATCTGTGGTCAAGATAAAAAGATAACCCGTTTATGTCTGGCACAACCAAGTAAAGAGTTTGATTACCTGAAGTATCAAGACTGCGTGAATATCTGGCAAAGAAAGGAACTTCATGGTAGATTTTTTGCAACTTTAACTTCGGAGAATATTGATAAGAAAAACTCAGTGGAGTGGCTTCGAACCGGGGGCCTCTTCAGTGAGACGGAAGGATTTCTTTTCTCCATTCAAGACCAAGTAGTCAAAACCAGAGCTTATAAAAAAATCATCATGGGTCAGCACATTGATAGCCGATGTCGCCTATGTAAATCCACCAATGAGTCAATCCAGCATATTTTCTGTGGATGCCCCGCATTAGCACAAACAGAATACCTTAAGAGACACAACTGCGTCGACAAAGTAATCCACCAAGCCCTTGCCAAGAGATACGACCTCGTAGAGAGTGAACAACCCGTATTATAAGTGAAAACCTGAGCAAGTAATCAGCAATGATCGAGCTCGAATTCTATGGGATAGTGTAATCTTCACTGACCGAACAGTGGAAGCAAATAGACCAGATATTGTTCTGTTTGATAAAATATCTAAAATATCATGCATCATTGATGTTGCGGTTTCTACTGATGACCGGCTTGTAACAACTGTTGCTGAGAAAAAGAGGAAAAACCAACCTCTGGCTGTTGAATTGAAGGACATGTATGGATTGCGCGCAGTGGAATTGCTTCCAGTAGTGGTGTCTGCGAATGGATTGGTCACCAAGGAATGGCAAGGGATTGCGAAGAAGTTAGAATTGACTGAAAAGCATTTACGGACAATTCAATAAGCAGCATTTTTGGGAACAGCAAATATAGTCCGTAAATTCTTACGCCTGATTTGTCGGATATAAAAAACAAAATATATTCTTGTTCCACTTTACGTGCAAATCATTGTGGCCTTGGGTGAGTTTGAGAACCCCGGCATCAGTGTATACCTACACAAAATAGGAAATAATAATAATAATAATAATAATAATAATAATAATAATAATAATAATAATAATAATAATAATAATAATAATAATAATACAGTGCTATAGTCGGGATGGGAAAGTATGCATAGTCAGTCATCAAGATGACCGGCTAATGAGGAGGTCATTAAATCTGATCGAAGAATGGGAAAAAGAGGCATTGTTAGTGTAACAAGAAGCATTGCGAAGAAGACAATGCAAAACATGCAGAATAACACAGACACTTAACTTATGATACTACTTAGCATGAAATGTGAAACACAAAAAATGTTAAAGAATTGTGGAAAGACAAACCACTCCATGAACAATATATCGAAAAGGAATGGACAAAGTTTAGTTCAATAAAGATCAATTATTTATGTGGCTTGAAAGGGGAAGAATGGATTCAGAATAGGAAACAGTTGTAATAGCCGCCCAAGATCAGGAGACACTGAGAACATGACATTATAATAAAGCGATTTTCAAAATTTCTCGACGGTAATGTAACCTCTCCTCAGGTTTTCTTATTAATTATTCATGGATTCGGGGCTCTGTCAATGAAGATTTTGTAAAAACAAACACAAAGCCATAGTCACAGAACATTTATAATTGGACGTATTCTTTAACATTTACCAAAATACAGAAAATCAATCCACAAACAATGAAAAAAGAAGCAGTACACAATAAAAAAAACATATATCCCCAAAACAACACAAACAAGTTTCACTCAATTTTAAACAAAGCTTTGTTTGCTTCTGAAGACAATCATTTGTCCATTTGCTAGTTTCTTTATAACTACAGCAAGAACTGAACACTAGCATTAATCAGATTTCAAAAGAAACTAAAGAATGATATGATAGTAAAGTAACATTCACTCAATATTATCACATTCCTAATAACTCTGATAAACTGGTATATAAGTATTAAAACACTAACTGAATTATTATTTCTTTAGGTGCAGAATTCATTGCAGGTTATTTTTCTGAAATTACTCTTAAAATACATCCTACCTAGAAGATCTAAATGGAACAAGTGAATGCCTCTTCAGAATACTGTTCTGTTTCAATGTTAACAACACAAAGAATTTTAAATCAGTAAATAAACTCCACATAAACACATGTAATACCCTCTGAAATCAACATGAACGCATTCTTGACAATTTACAAGTGTTTAAACGTTAAACTGAAATACACATAGAAATTTAACCCATTATGACTCTTCTGTCACATTAAACTTTTACATAATCAGTATAACAGGATAAATGATCTAGTCTTCCACTCTTTAAGAGAATTATACAAGTAAAAAAAATGAAGCATAAATGTGAATGTCTCATTCCATAATACACTGAAATTTACCCAATGCCTAATTTGCAAAACTTAATAATCACATAGTAAATACAATAACATTCCTTAATACCCTCGTTTTGTTCAGAAGGAACTGTGATTCGTTACGCACATTATTACAGATCACATGTTCCACGTGCCATTGCCCAAGCGGAAACAGTTTGTAAATGTTAACCTCTATTTACGAAACTTCTTGCAATCTGTCTTCTTTTAAACGAGTTTATTGAATGTTTATGATACTATTTAACAGAAACTGTATTTTCTACCACAATGCATTCTATAAACCGAAGCACTGATCACAATCTCTACTGAAGTAACAAAATGTACAGTACAAATACCTTGCAATCAGTCTTCTTCGTAGAACCTGTCTCTTGAACGTTTATGATTCAATTTAACAGAAACTGTATTTTCTAACACAGAACATTCTATAAACCAAAGCACTGTTCACAATATATCCGGTATTAACAAAGTGTAGAGTACAGATACCTTTCTTTCTTAAGATAACCTCCTTCTACCTCGTCTCGAATCCAACAAGAACGTTTCAACCCAACCGTCCAGCTTCGTGACGTCCCCCCGGCTTGAGAAAGGAGAACCCCCTCCCTACCTCCGATACACCCCTCCTTCATGGAATAAACTGGTGTCGTCTTAGCGGCAGCGGCGGCGCCAAATTCGTTTGTTGAACATGCGAATGGTCACAGTAAATGTCGCATCTGCCAGGAACCAGTAGATATCATTGATCATATCGTCTCAGCTTGTCCAATTATAACAAAGACAATACTTGTAAAGACATGACAGCGGGTGAAGAAGTTACCTCCATTGACAGTCTGACCAGGGGGTCCTAGGTTCGAGTCCCGACGGTGGAAGGATTTTCGACATTAGCTTGTCAACTAGGTCGAATTCAGTCGCTGTCTGGAGCGGCCGACTGCTCTAGTCGGTATTTTTCCATAGTTTCTCCGATCAATACCAGGAGGCGAATGCCGGAGCAGTACCCTACCAAACAGGCCACGGATCGCGGGCGATCTTTCCTATCTCTTCCTTGCCCTATTCTCTCTCTTTATACACACCCATACACTAACATGCACTACACTACCACACATGCCGAGAGACCGGTCGGGAGTTTAGAGCTTGTCCTGGCTGAGACGGTGCCCCGCTGTGGGAGATACCTGGTAGGAGAAAACCCCACTAGCCGACGGTAGGTCGGCGCCGAATCTCGCCATACAGCAGGGGAATATCACCGGCACCTCCCGAGCAAAAACACGCAGTAAACGTACGGGACAAATTACCATAGTAGTTGACGCGTCCGGAATCCCTATCAATCAATTAATCCATTGGCAGATCTGTGACGCCCTCGAAGTTCTAAACACATGCTCCAAGTAGTACGAACACTCACCAAAACTGGTGAAGTCTGTTGGTCTGTGTACCATACTGTATGACCAACAAATTTAAACTGATCGCACGATAGCAATAAACAAACCCAATATTGTTATCCGGGTTTTGAAGAAAAAATCCTGTCTACTTGTAGATGTCACGCTGCTTGTAATCTAAACGTCGTAACCAACGAGGCAGAGAATCGTCTGAAATACAAGTGTTTGGAAATCGAAACCAGCCGAACGTGGGGCGTGAAAGCACAGGTTGTCCCGATATTTATCGTAACTCTGAGATTTGTACCGCAACATTTGTGTAAGAATCAGTGGCATCTCCTGCTCAGTGATCGTGGAGATCCGATCAGTTTTACGTATTAAACAAAGTAGACCAATTAAGGTATCTGTCCATATTACGATGTACATACCTACTGTACCTTCTTTGAGAATCTTTGGGAATCTTTGAGAATTGCTAATTGGACATTGCTTGCTCTGACAATAAGCAAAACAATAATACATTCGTATGTATCTGTAGCGTGGTCAAACTCCTCCTCCCCCAACACGGAACGGCGGCCTCAGCCGTGAGCACGTGACCCCTGGGAGGCGATGGCGAAGCTTTGGGAAGGGGAATGTAGAAGCACCAATGAGAAAACCGAGATGCAACAGTCAGATAATTTTTAATAAACAAATAATGAAACATGAATAATTCGAAAGACCGTCACAAAGAAGCTTCTTCAATGAAACAACTGTAGTTACGTTTTAATGAATTATTTTGGAAATAACAGTCACCATTAGGCCAACTTTAGGATAAAAAATTGTCTCGAAGTTGGAGAATTACGTTCGAAATCTCTCAATCTAATCGGTAAACAGATAAAACTAAACCACTAAACACAGAAACACTAAACCATTATTTTATTATTATTTTATTATTATTTTATTATTATTTTATTATTATTATTTTATTATTATTATTATTATTATTATTATTAACACCTCTGTGTTTACATGTCAAAACTGGTCTGGACAGACCAACCATAAACTTTTCTTTGATGTATCTTAATTCTTATCAACATATCAGTAAATACAGTCCAATGATATCCTTTAGTTAGTCCGCTTGTTTAAACTGGCACTATCACTTGTACAATGTTATGCTATGATGACAACACTTCACAAGTTCAAATGGTTTGTTCCTCTTCAATCTTCGGAAAAGGTGTTGGTTTTACAGCAGTTGAACAATTGGTACATTTTCATGTAAGCGAAGCCTTTCTTCATGCTTCTTGGCGAACCTTTTAATTTCGTCTTTATTTGTTGGAATTCCAAGATCCCTGTGGATATCAGTATTTCTTATTTATTATCAGTATTTATTATTTACCATGGAGCATTCATTATTTCTCGCATAACTTTTGTATAATTTTGATATTGCTATCTTACGCACATCCCCGTAGCTGAATTCCATATAGCCATACGAGTTTAAGTACCTGATTATATTAATGTTTTATTCTATAACGATAAGCTGGATTATCTTCCTATTAGCCATTTATATTTACGAAATTTTATATGGATTTCTTCCTTTTCTTCTTCCCATGTTCTTTCCCTTTCAGCTTAGTGTCCAATGCCATACCCAAGTACTTAGTTTTATTTACATAAGCAACTATCTTTCCGTTTATATTTATTGGTGGTGGATTGTTTGATTTTATATTGGTAAAATTGACGTGGACTGAGTTTTCATTTACCTTTTTTTTCCATTTTTTATCCAGTTATAAACGGCGTTACTAGCTTCTTGTAGCCGTCGGGTAGAGCTTATCTCGTCTCGTGCTGTTGTTGTCAAGGCTGTGTCGTCAGCGAAAGTGGCTAATTTTCCTTGTTCTGGGATTGGTATATCCCCGGTGTATAATAAGTACAATACAGTCCCAAGAACACTACCCTGTGGCACACCTGCTTGGATATCCTTCAGGACAGAGTAAGCATCTTCTTGCTTTATTATGGAAATTCTCTCTTATTTATATGATGTGAGAATTTCAGCATATTGTTTGGGTAGCATTTTATTTAATTTATGCAGTAATCCTTCATGCCACATCTTGTCGAAGACTTTCGCAGAATCCAAGAATAATACAGAACAGACTTTTTATTTATTTATTTATTTTACGTCAAAAAACAGTTCAAACTGCGTATGACATGCTATGGGGAAAAATGAATTGTGTGCACATTTTCAAAATTCTGTGATCCCTACACTAAGTCATATACTACTTAAAAAAACCAACAACAACAACCCTCCCATGTAATAAAATCTATTTTCAAGGATAAATAAGCAATAAATTTTGGCTCTTATCCATGTTGTCCTTCGGAATAATACTTCCTGCCGCGACAACATGGAAACGATAATTTGAATAATTGTATTTCCCACTGAATTCTAGAAGACGTGCACAGAAAATGAAGTTACATTTATGTCCAGAAGCAAAACAAGGGGCCATCTCAGCATTTGCTCAATAGATCAGGGAAACTGGACGAAAAACCTGATCGAGATGGGGGTCATTGACCCGGAGGCTGTAGTACAATACTTGTTACAGGTTGTTTATACACATTTATACAGTCAAAATGGTAAATAATACATTATGTATCATTGTTAAAATTAATGTTACTTTTCTTGTGATGCTCAGTATAGTCTCTCATTGTATAGAAACAGTTATGCAACAGAAACGATTTCACTTGGGATTTAAACTTTTCTATCGAATTTAATCGTTTAATGTCGTCTGGCAAAGTGTTGTAAAATCATGTACATGTATTGTATGTGCATTTTTTGTATTGAGCTGTTGATTCTGTCACCTGATGAATATGATTTCTACGTCGAGTGTTATAGTAATAGACATCAGCATTTTCTGAAAATATATTCCCGCCCTTAAGCAAGTCATTTTTGACAAAAACAACTGATTCGTAAATAAACAGAGAAGGTTTGTTTGACTTGTTTCCCCTCTAAGACCCTCTCAATTACATCTGTAATTCGGTGCACTTGGTCTATTGTCGAGTGTCTTTGTCTAAAGCCAAACTGATGGTCAGGAATCAAATTAGTATTTGGTATAATTGGTTTTAATCTTTTAAGGATCTTTTTTCACATAATTTTAAAATTGCTGGTAAAAGCGAAATTGGTCTATATGATTCCACGTTGTCGGGTGGTGAGTCTGGCTTGAGTATCATAATAATTTCAGCCACTTTCCAGCTTGCCGGAAAATATCGCAGTCTAAAAGCTGCATTATATAGGTATGTTAGCATGGCTATCCCTTTTGTGTCAATTGTTTCAATATTTGTCCGGTAATCAAATCAAATTCTGGGGCCTTCTTTGAACTTAGATTGGTCATAATCTCATCTGCCACGACATTAGAGTAACTTAAGTTATTGTTCCTGATTTAGTATATTATTTATTTCAAGAATGTTATTATTGCTCTGCATATCATTTGTCGTAATCCACTAGATGGTCTCAAAATAGATCTGCTTTTTATTTATTATCTCTCACCCACTTTCCTTGGCCTTTTCTTTTTGGAGGGACTGAAGTCTTTGGCCTTTTGATTCGTTCAGAGGCTTTCCACAGTGAGTAATCAGTATCTTCATTAGCTGTTACATTTGTAAGGTATGCTTTGATACTTTCATCTTTTAACTTACGAATTATCTTTTCAGTTTTTGTGCCTTATTGTTGATGTCGGCCTTATCCGCTGGGTGTCGTGTTTGCTACCCCTTTGTCCCGTTGACCTTTTTTCTCTTACTAGGTTTCTTATTTCAGCTGAATAATTAAAACTTTTTGTGGCGCGTTTTATTTCTCTGGTGTTGTTAAATGCAGTTGATTTCATAGGTGTAGTAAATTTTCTACTTCTATGTCTAATTTTTCAGTGGTTTTTAAATTGACATTCAAATTGATTTCGTGTTGTAAATCAATTTGGAAACTTTCCTAGTCTGTAGTTTTATTAATAAGTGTTGATCTCGCTCTTTTTCATTATTCTTTCACTTAGCGTTAAAATAACAGCCGAATGGTCAGAATTTAAATCAAAACTTTTGTCTATATCTACAAAATTTGGTGAAATTCTCCTCGAGATGAAGTCCAGTAAGTCGGGCATTTTGCCTCTGTCACTAGGCCAGAAACTTGGCTTCCCTCTTGAATGCGTATTGCATCCTATTTCTCTGATGGCTTTTTTTAAACTCACTTCCTTTGGTAGTGATCAGCCTTACTCCCCAATCAGTGTGTTTAGCATTAATGTCATCACCCATTATAAATCTTTCACCCATGTGTTGCAAAATTCCTTTGTAATACTCAAGTTTCAGGTTGTATCTTGGTGGGCAGTATATAGCGCCAATTTTATGATCTTTTTTGGTAGATTTGATCATTACTATGGTGAGCTGCACCTCTTTACACAGTATTGGGTTATCTTCATAATTATTTACACAATCTTTGATGATAATCGCGGTCCCCTTTCGCATCATTATCTGGATGGGTAGTATGATAATATTGAATCCTTTTAATTTTATATAAGATACTTTTTTAAAGTGAGTTTCTGATATCAAGCACACATCTAAATTTGTTGTGTATTTAAAAAATCTAGTCCATATTTTTTATTCTGTATGCCATTAGCATTCCATGTCGCAATTCTCAGATCTTTTTTATCCGTTATTCTTATCTTTCCATGTTGCTATGGCTTATAAACTATCTAAACTCCCACCAAAATTGTTCATCATCTGTTGCACTGATATGTCGTTACTTGGGTTAGGTTGCAGTGGGTTGTTTTGTTTCGTTTCATTCCCTTGAACAGCAATAATATAAGGGATTTCTTCGGTTGTCCTTCTGGATGTAAAATATTTTGTTCTGGACTTCTCTTGGTTCTGTTTTGTTTCGCGCATCTCTTGTTTCTATTTTTGTTGATTTCTTCTTTTCTGCAATTCTTTGGCAATAACACAGCCTCTGTAATTTGCTGGATGGCTTCTCGCACAGTTAGCACATTTATCTGGCGTGTTTTTTGATTTTTTGCACGCAGATGTCAGGTGATTTCCCGCGCACTTGACGCATAGTGGATTTCTCTGACAAAATGTTGTTGTATGGCTGAAGCTTTGGCATATTTTGCATTGAGGGATTAGTTTCTCAGTACTGTACATTTCATTCTGATTTTCTGATTTTCATATTAGCCAGCTATTGTATTTCGTGGATTTTCTTAATGTTTTCTGCCTTGTCAAAGGTTAACATAAATAATGGGAGTTTAATGTATTTATATTGGCTATTCTCTTTCATTCGTTTAAATATATTTTCTACCGATTTAATTTTGAACCCTTTCTTCTAGTTCCGCTTTAATTACTGTCGTGTCATAAGTTGGGAGTAGGTTTCTGACCATGATTCTTATAGGCCTCTCTTGTTTATTGTCATAAGTATACCATTGTTGTTTATCTTCATTAATTATTTTTGTCAGTTCGCGGTATTCTGTTCCATCACTGACATTTATTTTAATTTGTTTATTGTTCATAAATGCATTATAATGTAAAGTTTTACTTTCAAGCTTGTTTTTAATGTCCTGGTAGTTAGTAAGATTGCTGATTACTACTGGAGGTGGCTTTTTCTCTTTTAAGGTTTTTGATTTTTGTTCTACACCGTGTTTAATTGGACTCAGCTCTGGTGACAATGTGGCCTCTATTTTTTTAGCCTCTCTTTTGGTTTAATAAAAGTTTAATAATAATGGGTAATAGCGAAGCTATTTCTCTATTAACAATTTCCTCCTCTTCCTCCCAGCTGGTTGAGTTGTAGAAATACTTTGTCTTGGCTTGAAGACTTTCTATTCGATTGCGTAAATAGTTTATCACCTCTTCCGCTTTTTTTAGTTCTTCGTGAGGACTTTGTAAGCGTTTCTCATCTTGAATTTTTTCTGTTCCTATCATATTTTCGCGATTATTTTCTGAACCTGTAGTTTGTGCAAGAGTATTTAAGCGAGTTTCTACTAGTTTCAAGTATTCACTCGTGTTCTGAGTTGACTCTGTTTTGTGCTTTTTTGTACAATTTTTTGCAATTTTTTTTGTGCATTTTTTCAGTTTTATTTTCATATTTTGTATTGTTTTCATCATCCATCTCTGTTCCACGAGTAGCTAAGGATTAACAATCAACCTATTCAGAGCCCCGCATAAATAGGAAGAGCTTATTACTATGGGGAGTCGTCCCATAGGGGAGGTATCCCATAGGCTCCGTTCAAGATGCAGATACCCCCTGCGCCACTTCTAGCCCTCAGCACGGGTCGCTTTACACCTTGGCTTGGGGACGAGTGAAGAAGAAGGAAAAGGAAAAAAAACATTTGAGAGTAGAGCTGTAAGAAGATAGAGAAAAAGAATGTAAGAGGAAAGAGAAGCAGGGAAAACGAATAACTCCCTAGCCGTCGAAACCTAATAGCGTCGGTATCGGAAAACACAAGGGGACAAGACAGATCTACTAGAAAGATGAAAGAAGTGTGTTACGAAGTAAGTAAAACCATGACGCACTAGTAAGGGAACCACCTATCAGTAAGTACCACAGGTGGGAGGATGGGGAGGATAGTGGATACGAATTTGAGAGGATTTGAAATATGTTTCTGGAAAGGGACAATGGGTCGTTGTGAGACAGCCCTTCATCTCTCTCCTCCCTCGAGGCCTATACAGCATGGGTGGCCCTAACGGAAGCACAGCTAGTCAGTTCGCCAATTGAGTAGCAGTGCTACCCCTCGACTTGGAGATTGTAGCACGCAAACCTCCTCGCCCACACGGTCAGTGCTACTTTAAGGCGGTGTCTCCTGGATGAGGAAATCATTATTTCGATGATGATTTTTGAAGATGCAGAATCAGACAATGAGATGCAAAATAAAGCAATTAAATTTGAAAAGAAATTAATATAAAACCAAATAGAAGCCACACTAGCAACGATCACGAGCGTGGACGTGATGAAGATCAGTTAAAACAATGTGTGAAGTTCGGAGGGAAAAAACTACACACAAATAATTCATTATTCGCAAGCCCAAATGTCAAAGTCGTTGGTCACCGGCAGAGACCTCCGGTGTCAAGCCGGTTCGCCCATTCGCTAAATCGCCACTCGAGAACATATCTCTTTCTTAGACTAGTGACAGTAGAACAATACATACATTCTCGCCCTATTTAAACGGCTCCGCAATATTATACTACAACATGAACCTGGAAAAGTGTTTCCAACCAGAAAAAATATTTCGCGCCGAGACTCGAACTCACGTCCATCCAATGAAAACGCGGTGCAATTTATCGCTACATCAGGTAGTTGCACTGACAAACGGAAATGTGACGACGCTTAAAAATATAATTGTCTCGCCCAATATTTCCCAGGCACTTCCTTCTATCATCAGTGGGGGAAAAAAGTTAAAAAATTGAAACGATTTTTGAGAAAATGTTTTCTTATAAATTGCAATGATTTCAAGAAGAAATTACGCGACAAATTATCCTTTTCTCAAAAAATTGTGTCCATTTTTTAAAGATCTGATTTTTATTTCCTCGCTACGGCTTATGCAGTAGAGAGAAATTTATGTAATCCTGCGCGAAAAGACGGCGAATTTCCGGCAGAATAACTCTTATTACAGGTCCTTGGTAACGTAAAAATGGAAAAATTCAATTGCTGAATTTAGAACAAAGAAATTCTCTAACACATGGTGGCCAGACTCCATGTTTTGTGGGTCCTTGATGCCGAAAATTCGAATGGCGGCATAACGTTTCTCCAAAATTGATATATCCCAATCGATCTAGCTGATGTCCATAAATGAAACTAGCACTATTTTTTATACCGTCCGACGAGGAGAAAATTTAAAGAACACTTTTCAGTCGTCTTGGAGAAAAAATACTCTAAAATGTGCCTAAATTTTACACAAAATTATCCGAAAACTACTCATATTTTCGAAACATTGTACAGGGTCATATTTCACAATCTGATTTTGAACAACGTTTTATTAAGAAATCTCAATATTGTAGTTGGAGGAAGACAACGAAACAGTTTTTAAGTTTTGCAATTTTCAAAATATCAGGAATTTCAACGCAAATGAGACCTGCCCTATTCTTGTAAGCGTTGTTTACGCTATCCGAGGACAAAGTGTAAGAGTTATTTTGGAACATTTTCGAGAAAATTTGAAAATGTTTTTAAAGCTTCATGTAAAATACCCCCAAAAATGAAAATATAATTTCAAACTCTGAGACCCTCGAGTTTATTTAAATCGATCTAGGTATATCAATTTGGGAGCAAACCGGCTGAACGGTTTAGGGACTAGCGCTGACCACAAAAAGATGGACGGACAGGACATGTTTTGCCGTCAATCGATTTTCCGGTATCAAGGACCCTTAAAACATGGATTCTGACTACACAAAGTATTAGAGGAAGTCATTTTCTATATATAATAACAATATTTATTCACATTTTCGTTACCAGAGCCCAGCAATAAGAGATTTTCAGTCGAAAATTCTCCGTTGCCTGGCGCACGATCACAAGACTTTCGCTTCTTACGAAGTTAGAGCGAAAATGTGAGAAACGCTTTGCAAGATCTTCGCCTCTGCTGGAGAGGTTGGTTTTGATAGCAAATGCTTCCAGTGGACCATTGGAAAACACTGAGAACTTAGATAATTTGCCAGTCCATACTAACAGTTCCATAGCATTTTTAAAAATCTCACACCGTATTCTGTTCTTTTCTGACTACACAAAGTATTAGAGGAAGTCATTTTCTATATCATATATAAAGTAAATAAATAAATACGAGGTGGATTGAACCAACATATGGTCTTGGCTTGCTCTGTAGTTTGTAACTGCTCTACATAAGCAAAGAAAATGTAGACTACCGCAACTGTGAGCTTATCGCGGGAAGTGGAATTGTTTTCACCAAGACCGGTCTGCTTCAAGGGCAAAGTTAAGATCGGCTTATACGTGCTTCTTATGAATACGGAAGCTCACGTCTCCGTACGATCAACATCAATTTGTGGGCAAAGTGGGTGCGTAGCACGATTTTGTATCTTTCCACTTTCTCGCCATACTATATACTTACGCAGTAAATAGAAAGTTTTGTAATGCTGTAGCAGAAAGTGGCGATATTTGTGGAAAAAATGATGCAGAAAAAATGAATTGTTTTGTTTGCAGTAAATATGTTGTGATTGTAAAGTTGTTGTAAAAATATCTTGTTTTTATGAATACGGAAGCTCACGTCTCCGTACGATCAACATCAATTTGTGGGCAAAGTGGGTGCGTAGCACGAATATGCAGTAAATTATTTCCTCTACCAGAAGTCAGATGTAGTCAGAATCCACGTTTTGAGGGTTCTTGATGACGAAAAATGGTTCTGTCCGTCTGTCTGTTCCTCCGCTTGTCCGTCCGGGATTAACACTAACGACTAAACCATTCTCACGATTTTCTCCAAAATTGATAAGCTCTGATCGATTTGGCCGCATTCGAGGACCTGCGAATTTGAAATGGATTTTTTTATTTAACATATTCAAAATTAACATTTCAATCATAAGATATCCTTAACTTTTTCAGATTTTTCTCAAAAATAGCTCCAAAAGTTTGAAATATTTTTGCAGATGATCAAAGTAAGTCTATAAAATTATGCAGGTCGCATTTTCGCCGAGCTCTGGAATTTTGAAACTTGCCAAAGTTCAAACTTATTTCGACGTTTTCTTTGAACTACAATATTAAAAATAACGTTTTTCCTAAGAAAAATCTGTTTTAAGGTCAGATATTTCAATAAGTTTATGCACAATTTTTCAAAAATGTGAGTGATTTTTGCGTAATATTGCATGAAATATAATTTGAAATTTGAAAACAATTATTTTCTCAAAAAGGACTATCATATTTGCAAAAAATTGTACATGACCTCATTGAAAGGTATGTCTTATAAGGATAGATTTCATTTAAAAAAATCACTATCTTCGTTATTGTAGTTGAAGGAAGGTGCTAAAAAATTGCACTTCTGAAATTTTCGAAGGAATTGCACTTTTGTAATTTTCCTATAATCAGGGGTTGCTCTATTCTCTTAACACTATCGGAGGTAAAAATTTAATAACGATGTTAAATTTGGAGCTATTTTTGAGAAAATTTTGTAGATGTTGAGTCGTATGTAAAGTTCTATTCTTTGACAACACGAATTGAACACGCCCTGAAACACCTACAAAATTAGGTAAACACCTTCATGAAATTGACTAATAAATGGAGAATACACATAATCCAAACAAATCAGAAGCTAAAATTCTCTCGGTATAATAAGAAGATCTCGAGTTTTAACAATAACAATCCGGTTCTTTGGTTAAACAAACCAACGTACCAACAAAGCAAAAATATACTAATCTATAATTCGCCCGTGCTTACGTATGCGTGATCAGTGTGGTGAGATGCTGCAAACACACACACACACACACACACACACACACACACACACATCACATAAATTAAAAAGAATCCGAAACAAATTCTTAAGACTGGTTACCAAAGATCCCTGGTTTATTCCTATTGCACAAATCCAAAAGATGTTAAACATTCGCTGCATTAAAGATAACATAAATAAAGTATCGAAATATTTTTATAGAGAAGCTTGAAGCTTGACCTAAGAAAAGAACTTTCAACGTTGGCTAATGCTGCATCAAGGATATTGTCATGCTTTCCGAAAAATCGCTTAAAGCTGCTATGAATTGCTGGTGATAAGTATATAAATATTATATAGTACACAAGTGTGACATTTAGCTGAATGCTATAGTATTGTACGAGTATTAAATATAAATAGGAACTGTATAAACATTAAAAGGGTGCTCAAGTAAGTGTACATGTACCCCGCAGTCACTGAAGTACACAGACAATTTCGTCTCCATCAATGTGTATTTTGTAAATAATAATCCCCACCGGACTGAACGTGCAGGAAATAAATTAAAGTAAAAAATTAAAATGTCATTGCAGACAATATCATCGTAGCAAAATTTTATCAGAATTTTACGTACCTGAGGTAATCTCGGACCTGGACCTCGGACACTCATGAGTCTACTGATGAAGATAAGATTTAATGAGACGTTTTGTTCTTCATGCAAGAACAGATTTTTGATGTATGTTGAACAAAAATAAAATTACTTCCGTGCATTTAATAATAATATAACAATGTTGTTATAAGGTAGATAAATTAAAATAGGACCTTGTAAATAAAAACAAGGACTTTTCAAGCCTATAACTTTAAAAGGATTAATTCTACAACACAACCTTACAGAAACTTTTCTGTAGGACATTTTATCTTCTTTAATTTTGTGTAGAACATGTTTTTGGATAGAATTGATAGATGCCAAAAGCCTAGGAAAAAGTCTCTTTTCTCTCTCTCTCTCTCTCTCTCTCTCTCTCTCTCTCTCTCTCTCTCTCTCTCTCTCTCTCTCTCACTCACTCACTCTCTCTTTCTCTCTTTCTTTCTCTCTCTTTCTCTCTCTCTTTCTTTCTCTCTTTTTTCTCTTTCTCTCTCTTTCTTTCTCTCTCTTTCTCTCTCTTTCTTTCTCTCTCTTTCTCTCTCTCTTTCTCTCTCTTTCTCTCTCTTTCTTTCTCTCTTTCTTTCTCTCTTTCTTTCTCTCTTTCTTTCTCTCTCTTTCTTTCTCTCTCTTTCTTTCTCTCTCTCTTTCTCTCTCTCTTTTTTTCTTTCTCTCTTTCTTTCTCCCTCTCTTTCTTTCTCTCTCTTTCTCTCTCTTTCTCTCTCTCTTTCTCTCAAAACAAAAAGCTAAATTATACATCATTTGAAGAAATCAATGTTTCGCGTTCAATGAGATTCAATGTTTCGTGTCTATGTGCATCCATGTCCATTTCGTGTCTATTCATACCCATCGCGCAATGGAAGTTTGCTGTTCATTACGCATAATTGATTTTGTTGATTTCATCAAATTTGACCATTGTTGATGTAACTAAAAATAATTAAAATAAATAATACTGTCGTTCACAAGAATATGGGAGGATATTTAAGCTTTCAAATCATCCAAGAAATGTGATCATTTAAGTTCAACACTTGTATTACTCTCACAATGTGTTATTGGCTATAAGTGCAACACCGACCCGACTATCAGTGAACCAGAAGTCCTAGCCACTTCGAAGCATCCGGTAGGAGCTCCAGCATTGACAAGACGTCATCAAACGAAGCGTGAGTGACTAACACCTCCCTTCGTCTGCAAATGGACTTGCGGAACAATGAGGCATCTGCTTTCCTTAGCATTTGCATGCAATGGCACGTGCGCATACGTGCTTTACATAAACACAAGCGCACCGCGAGAGGAAGAGAGGTGGGAGAGAGAAAGAGAAAAGGAGAAGACAGGATAAGATAATGAGAGGGGAGAGAGAGCAAAAGAGGGAGAGAGAAGGAAAGAAGATAGAAGGGACAAAAGGAGAGGGGCGCTAGAAGAAGAGGAGAGGGGTGAAGGCCAGAGTTGCAAAGGAAATATGACAGAGAGAAAGAGAGACAGACGAAAAAGGGAGAGAAAGAGTGAGAGAAAAAGATAGATAGATAGAGATAGAGAGAGAGAAAGAGGGAGAGAGAGTGTGTGCGAGCGAGAGAAAGAAAGGAGAAGCTGATGTACGGGAGGGACAAAGCACAAGGAGAGCGAAAGAAATAGAGGAGAAGTTGAGGAAGAATGTGTAATGTAGTGGAACAATTGCACATATTTCTTGCGTTCTTGGTAACAATTACGTAATATTATTTTAACTTCTATGATTCTATCCTAGAAGCCCTGCCGCTTTCCGGCGCACGATTACAATACTTTCTCTTCATACGTTAGTGAGTGTGAGAAAGAAAAAATGTGTATTCCAAAGAATTGCAATTAACAAAGTACATTAAATTAACATGCGACGACGGGAACTTGTTTCCTGACTTAAAGTAGGTTTTTGCTCTTTTTAATTGCGGTTTTTAAACAGGCTATTAGGTTCGTTCTATCCGTTAATTTTGGGTAGCTCCAAACTCACCCGACCATTTTGAATCAACATGTATGAGTGTAAATGGTGTCTCGGACAAAGAAAAGTCGAGAACTTATTCTAAAATAATAAAATATCTGATAAAAATAATAATTCAATGTTAGAAAACACTGGTAGAGTAGGCTGTAGCTTAAACGCTTCATGAGGAAATGCATAAATCGCATTGAAACAAAAAATCCATTGCAGTTAATTAACAGGATTACAAAATGACGTTGAGTTGCCGATGGCACAAAGCCATAAAGCATGAGATACAATCGTATCTGAGTGATTAACTGACGATGTAATCCAAGCAATTATCACATTTCCAATCAGTTTAGGAGTGTTTGAATACCATTTCGATCTTTCTCAGTTTTATAACATCTTCGAATCGAACCCTTTCCTAGGATTCCTGGACGTCTTGCAAAAGTATTGGTAAATTTTTTTTCCTTCAGTTCTCTATAACAATTTTTCACACTGATAGTTCGTCCCTTCTCCCTCTATCCATCCTCTCTCAAGCTCTCGCGCACTCTTCTTGTTTACTTTCTCGTTCTATGTAGAAAAAGGAAGTTAATAATGCTGCAGGAAAAAGTGTCGATAGGAATAGGATAGGAACAGGAAGTATCGATAGAAAACACGTTTTGTGAGTCCTTGACGAAGTCAAAAGCGTCTGTCTGTGAACAAGATTGGTGCCTAAACCGTATACAGCGTTTTCAATGAAATGGATATTCTCCGATTGATCTGAATGATTTTCCGATCCCTGGAATTTGAAATGTATCTCTTATTTTTTCTGAGTACTTTACCTCCTAGATCATTTTCAAAATTTAAAAAAATGGCTTCAAAGCCTTTATTTAATTTGTTTTGCTTGATTGAAGTGAAATAAAAAGAAGGCGACACCACCAGCGATCATATATTAGTTTCTTAATGAATTCTGTCATTTAAAATAATATTTTTAAATAGTCACGAGTGAAATAGTTTTTAAAATGTAAATCCATAGATTTTATGTGAATTTGGACAATTCTGAAAAGTATGTAAGCAACACTTTCTCAAAATCGGCTCCCAATTTTTCTTTACATTCTTTGCCAGAATAGAGTCTGATATTCATGACTGCTTTTTAATCTGGGGTAGGCGCGATTTTCATTAAAACTTCCGAAATTTCGAAACTTGAGAAAGTTCGACTGTTTACATTACAAACTTTACTGTTCGACTTATACCTTCAATGATGAAGCTAGAGATTCCTTATGTAATGCAAAAATATTCTTTAATGTTAGAGGTTTAAATAATTTCATATGCACATTTTTCAAAATATTAGTATTTTCGCGTAATTTTGGGTTATAAGTTACCTGCGACAGCCGTGGAACCCTTTCCTCTAGGTGTTCAAAGATTTAAAATAAATTAACTAATGGTATTTGTAAACATCACTAATTTAGTAAGTTAGGATTATTATAACAGTTATTATTTGATTATTATTGTTATTTTTATTGCTATTATTATTTAATAATAATTATTGTGTAAATTACTATTAAATATGTTCCTTTATTAAATATATAATTATATTCAAAGTAGTATTGTATTGAAGTGTGATGACGTGTTGTGCAGTGTAGTGCAGTATAGAAGTAGAAAGAGAAGTGAATTTCAAATGTTGTGAAGGGAAGTGAAGTGAAGTGAAAGTGAAATGAAGTGAAAGTGAAGTGAAGTGAAGTGTAATTAAAAAGTCCTGTATTCTTGTATTTAAAAGTTTAAAATAACTGTGCAGGTCAGCCATAAAATGTAGTTAGTGCTATTATTGTTAGCATATTATTATTATTATTATTATTATTATTATTATTATTATTATTATTATTATTATTACTATTATTATTACTATTATTATTATTACTATTATTATATCTTTAAATAATTTAAAGTTACATTGTTAAGTAATTTAAAGTTAATATTCCTATTTGTAATATGTAAATTGTAGTGTTCTGCCACCAGCTTGTACATACCTACCTGCAGAAATAATAAATATCTAAATAATATTTTAGAGAGTGTAAATTAAGTGTTCATTATATCATCAAACTAGTGGTGTAACAACAGCACATACTTTCTCGCAATATTACAATTTTATCATTTTGCACGACTATGCAATAGAATCCCGGTAATCCAAACTTATTGGAGGTGTGGATTCGGAAATGTTCAGAATATCTGACATAATATATCGTACATATTCAAATACATGTATAGGATTACCAGACAATGCAAGGTAGCGTGGGATGAGAGAAAATGGCAACGTAGCGTAGCGATCATTCATCAAATTGCATCAACAAGCAGATTGAGTTCCTTACCGCAAGGGAAGATTACAACATTTTGCGAGTTTCTCTAAGTGGAAATTACTGCTACATAAACATGTTACGCCGTAGTTACAAGTGCAATAAACGTTTCATTTTAATAATTAATTGTTCAGTTCTACAGTAATTATAAAGTCCGTTTTTACGCTAGAAACTTTATTTTGTTTATTTTTACTCCATCCCGAATTTTGTTCGGGTTATCCAAAATGTCGGATTTGCGGGATTCGGATTATGGAAATTCTTTGTATATATTTCATTAATTTCAAATAGAAATTATGCGAAAACGACTAACTTTTACAAAAAAAATGCACATGATCCTTTTTAAAGAGCTAATTTTGTACAACAGAATTTGAGGGGAAAATCTGTCTTTCATTTTGTAGTTTTGAAATTTTTTTACAATTTTAGAATCAAACGAACAAAACCTGAAAATAAGACTAGCACCACATTTTTAACTTTCCTTACTACATATGTGCTATTTTTTAAAAAAATCTTAAATTTTAGGTGCAAATTATTTTCAAAAAATTGTACATGACCTTTTTATAGAGCTAATTTTGTACAACAGATATTGTCTCAGGCAAAAATCTCTTTCTTCAATTTTGAAATTTTAAAATATGGTTTTTGAAATTTTCGAAAAATCACCATTGAACGTCGAAATGGTGGCGATGATAAGATACAGTTGTTTTATTTAGTCACACTGCAGTATATTTCAAATAAACCATTCAGAAATGAAACCCATTTGATAATCCATATATATTGTCACGGTTTTCTCTCGCGCACTAAGAGAACCAGTCGTCACAAAAGCATGATTTGTACAGCGCAACCCCTAATCCGAGGGCCAGTACTTCCGTTTGCGATAAATTTCGCATAGGTTTTTTATAATTTACCTCTCAGAATGCCCGGTGAGGTATGTTATATACCATTTAATATCTAAAACAATTTACTGCGTATTGAAAAAGTGAAAGGTACATTAAACATATAACTTCAATACCTTAAAGAAACCTATGCTCGTGAAAGTTTTCTCGGAAAAGTCTGTACTAATTTAAACTTCTTTTATTCAAAAATTAGGCACGTAACAAAAGAATACACCAAAATGAACTTCGCGTCATATTAAAAAGGGAAGTTAGCAATATCCATTGGAAAAGTTTGAAGAAAAAATTTGGAGCCAAAACAATGAAAACAAATTGCTAATAACATAAAAATTAACGACGTGAAAGGCGAAAAAAAATACATTTTTGTACATTTTAAAACAACAAAAGAATAAGACAATTTGGCGTTTATGTCATCTTCTAGAGCGCATCCCTACCAAAAGTTAAAAAAAAAATTGGAGCCGTTTTCGAGAAAATATTTTTTTAAAATTGGAATACGTCCGCATTATTGTTCGAAAACTACTAACATTTTCAAAAAAAAATGAACATGACCTTAATAAAAGAACTACATATGAAAATAAAATTTTACTAGAAAGGAAAAATCTCTATCCTCAAATTTTGTAGGAGTAGAAAGGTGCCGAGAAAAAGCCAAACTATTTCTATTTTCGAAAATTCAGAGTTAAGAGTGAAAACCGAACTTGTGCCACCTGTATATATGTATTTCACTCTGTTCTTACAAGAAATTTAAAGAAAAAATTTGGAGCCGTTTTTGAGAAAATTTTGAAAATGACCGGAGGCTTTTTGTAAAGTACCTTCAAATTTTAAAAAATGTTTTTCAAAATCTTAAATCTTTGACCCGAGCTAGATAGACAGGGGTTTCTTCAATTTGGAAAAGATCGTACGCATGGTTTAGGCGCTAGTAGTGTTCACAAAGGGACGGACGGACAGTCACATACAGACGAAGAGACAGATGGACGGACGTTTTAAAAAAACACTTTTCCGGTATCAGGGGACCCCGAAACATGCATTTCCGTTGAAATCTCGAAATCGATTTTCCGCAGCATTACTTAACTTTCCCTATACTACGTATAGTAAGTACTGCGTATATACGTAAGTACGTAATATATACGTATTATCTAATTAATTTCATTTGTGGTTGCTATTAATTACGTTATTATTTGTTGTACTGCGGGCAGTACAGCCCTGAAGAGAACCGGGATATGTCGAAACGTCGGCACCCAGCCTTCGACGCGGCGTCGCCCGGACAGCCCAGATCATGTGACAAAACCAAAACAAGGAACCGAATATGACCATACAATCAATTAAAAACCATTATTTTTTTAAAATTACAGGAATATAAACATGGACATTAAAATGAATTGATCAATAGGTATGAAATTATTACACTTTTTTCTTCATAATACACTTTACAAGCAAATAATTGACACTGCCATACATCAATATGAATTAATTAATATTGTGAAACTTAATAAAAATGAACACAACTGAAATAATACAATGAACAAAATAATTACAATAATAATTCTACTAAAACTAAACTATGGCCCTGTGTTTGAGTGTCAAAGCAACATTAATTTTGGAAGCCATTTTGTGGTGGGAATAATAATTAAGATAACGGTCAGTTTTGTGTAGTTTTCTGTACCAGCCCACATTCATTGTACCATCCTGATTCGGAATCATGATTATGTCTGAAAATGGAATTGTATTGTTATTTTCTGTTTTAATGGTAAATTGCAATTTTTCATGAAAATTGTTAAAATAGCTCAAAGTGGTTTGCTCACTGCCAATAGGGTTGGGTACGATTAGATCATCCACATATTTGAAAATGAAGGGGAGTTTTTGTGGGAGCTGCTCAATAATACAATCAAGAAGATGATGCATAACCAAGTCTCCTACAATGGGGGATAGATGATCCCATCGCAACACCATCATTCATCCTGTAGTGTGTAGTTTTATACACTAAATAACCTTCCTCACAACAAAAACTGAATAATTGAAAAAAATCTGTCCTACTTAATTTCGTTTTAGTGAGTTCTTAAGCTTGTCCCAGTTTTCTGCTATAATATCTGTGACCAACTTAATAGGGATGTTTGTAAAGAGTGAACACACATCCAAAGAAACTATATGAAAACCAGTTGGTATGGTGTGTTCCTTAATGACAGAATAAAAAGAAAAAGAATCTTTGATATTGTAATTATCTGAAGATAGGGAACTAAGGAGATTGCCTAGGAATTTACCTGTTTCATATGCGGGACTGTTGACAAAACTCACAACAGGTCTTAAAGGATAGCCACTTTTGTGGTCTTTAACAAAGCCACATATTCTAGGACTGCAACCATTATGTCAATTCAATCTACTTTTAGTATTGAAATGAATTTTGTTGTTTTTGAATAGGTTATTAATGAGTTGATTGTTAAATGTGGATAGCATTTGGATGGGGGCTCTATTAATAATCTGATAGGTCGAAGAGTCATTAAGCATGTTATTCATTTTCTTATCATAATCATCTACTTTGTACCCTGAAAAAGTTTTGTAGTGGTTTTTAAGTAATTGGTGATTATTGATTATGCATTACTGTAAATGCGAAATTTGAAGATCTTTTTCATAGGAATCTATTAAGTTTTTGAAAAACTTAATTTGAAGTCATTTGAAGCATTTTCACTCACACATATAATAATGTATACAAATCAATGGAAATGTGCACATTAACGGTGCGAGCGATATTTAAAAAAATACATTTGTATAATATTTGAAAAACAAAAGAATACACCAAAATAAACTTAACGTGGCAACAAAACTGAAATTCAAAATTATCCGCCTATTTCTCGTCTGTCGGTTTTTTCGAAAATACTAGAGAGACTTTTTTACGTACGAATGGAAACCTTTCTCGGTAAACACGATGCGCTCTCAGGTTACCAACATGGATTTAGAAAATCAAAATCTACGGAAACAGCCATATTTTCTTTTCTTAAAAATATCTCCTCATCATTGGATCAAAATGAAGCACCTATTGGATTATTTTTAGATCTTTCAAAAGCATTTGACGTCATTGATCATGAAAATACTTTCAAAATTACCTTCACATGGAATCCGCGGTATTGCCCTAGATTGGTTATGTTCGTACCTTATACAACGATCTCAGAGAGTGGAAATACCTTACTGGAATGATGGAACATTATGTACTACACACCTTTCTGACTCTTTGTCAATTGTACGTAGAGTCCCTCAGGGATCAATTTTAGGCCCTATTCTCTTCCAACTAAACGTAAACGATATGCCCTGGACTATTCGAAACGGAAGAACAGTTCTCTTTGCGAATGATACGAACATTCTTTGTAATAAAGAAACCATAATTAGTTCAATATCTGATGTTTCAAATTGGTTCCGAAATAACAAATTAATAGTAAATGAAAAGACAATAGTTTAGCGCAGTTTTACATTTCAAGTAAACAATTCTGTATTCCATTGAAAATGAACGGTGCACCATTGACAGATGTTAAGGCAACAAACTGTACCTCTCAATTCAGTCAAACCTCAAATGGAACGTCCATTTAAATGAATTGAACACAAAATTAAGTTCATTATGCTTTGCGTTCAGAATTCTTTCAAATTGAGTCATCCTTCATACTGTTCGTTGTGTAAATTTTGCGAATGTTTATTCCCGCCTGAGATATGGCGTAATATTCTGGGAAAATACATCCTATAGCCTTTTAGGTACCTTATAGGCTTTTAGATTGCAAAAACGAATTGTAATAATAACCAAATACTACTCATGTGATTCTTGTTAGCCTCTCTTTATTAATCTAGGAATTGGAATCACCTTGTCTGTTGATTTACGAATCTGTGGTTTTTGTCAAAAATGACTTAAGGGCGGTAATATATTTTCAGAAAACACCGATGTCTATAACTATAACACTCGACGTAGTAATCATATTCATCAGGTGACAGTATCAACAGCTCATTACAAACAATTCACAAACAATTCATGTACATTATTCTACAACACTTTGCCACTAATGTAAATATTACCGACTGAGATACATTTCAAAAACTTTTTTATTTTTAAAAACAAAAGAAGAGAGCAATATGTCGTTTATCTAATCGTATAGGGTACATACCCTACCAAAAATTTACTGAAAAAAATTTGGAGCCTTTTTGAGACAATCTTGTTTTTATTATTTTCTAAAATTGAAAATATTGCACGCACTATTGCACGAAAACTATTAATATTTTCTAAAAAATGTACATAACTTTAATGAAAGAACTGATTATGAATGACAAATTTCATAGCTTTTCAGCTAGGTCGAATTCAATCGCTGTCTGGAGGAGAATTCTAGCGGCCGGCTGCTCTGATCAGTAGTTTTCCGTGGTTTCTTCGATCAACACCAGGCGAATGCCGGAGAAGTACCCTAACAAACGCGCCACGGACCGCGCGATCTGTCCTTCCTCTTCCTTGTCCTATCCCCTTACACATACACTTACACTAACATGCACTTCACTACCACATATTCCGGGAGACCGGTCGGGAGCTTAGAGCTTGTCCGGCTGGAGCGGTACCCCGCTGGTGGGAGAGTCCTGGTTAGGGGGAAACCCCGCTAGCCGACGGTAGGTCGGCGCCGGATCTCGCCATCCAGCGGGGGAAGATCACCGCCGTCTCCCGAGAAAAATACATGCACTACACTAACGGGACTAATGACCAAAGCAGTTGTCGTGCCCGGAAACACGAAAAAATCAATCAATCAAACGAATGTAGACGAGAAAGTAATAAGCGTTTTTGCAAAGAATTGATATTATTTACCAAGCGAATGCTCATAGCTTCGCTGGCATCGATGCGTTGCTCGCTTCTGTATAATTTGCTTCAAATACTGTATGAATCAAATGTATTCCTGTTTGTTTCATTTGTCAAAGTAAGAAATGATTGCTGCTCATTATCGAGATGAATGGAGAAATACTTTGCAGACGCCTTGTTAAAATTGGTTGAATTGGACGTTTCGAAGCAATAGCTGAGGCGTTAGTATTGCAGAAAAGTGCAATATTTCAATATTACGTAGCTGTTTCCAATTACGCAGAATGTATGTGGTGTGTAGCACCACTAGTTATCTTATGATGCTGGGTTTACACATGTTGGTACCTTCAATCATGGTTACAATAACATCTTGACCCACGGAAACCCTAATGTAGGGCAACAAAGTGAACATCAGCACAAGTTTAGAGTAAACTTTTGGGGTGCCAGCACTTATAACTATTACGTTGGCTCTTATTTCTTTCCTTCGCCTCTGAGTGAACAAGCTTTTTGAGATTTTTCAAAATTATGTTCCATGTTTGATGCTTTACTCCTGGACGTCATCCAGAGAATATGATTTATGCATGATGGTACTGCAGCTCTCCTCAGCCGGTTAGTTCGCAAGCATTTGTATAATTACTTTCTACAATGATGAATTGGTCGCGAGGAGTTCATTGAATGACCTATCAGATCTCCTGATTTGAATTTAATGGATTTTTTCTGCGGAGGCATTTGAAATCCCTGGTTTATGCAACTCCTTTGTTTCATGTTAACATTCCGAGACAGCGTATCTACAATGGATGTGAATAAATACGAACACTGCAAGAATTTTCAACAGAGTGCGCTGACGTATGTAATGCAGATTAAGGGAATCGAATCGACTGTCGGAACTGAAAAAGATCACTTCGAGCAACTTTTGTAAGAGAACGTGATTATTAACTGGGTAATGAATAAATTCCGTGGTGGTAGCCGATATCTTGTGAATGTTGTTTAATGTTTCATTTCCTTTTTTAACATAATATTGTTGAAAATACATTTAAACTATCTTGTCTAATTCATCAAACATTTCTACTTTTAACAATAATGTCATGTAAATTTGAAATGAATGTGTTTTAAATCCATATCCCTGTTAATATGGTGTTTTAAATCCATGCCCCCGTGTTGTTTTAATGCTGAGAAAGCGTGGTTGAAATCTCACTCATTTCTTTACTTCTTTTTTCCTAGCGCAAATATACTGAAATGCATTAGTTCCCCGGACTGATCACACGGATAGATGTTCAACCGGAAAAGGCAATTATACGAGAAAAACGTAATTAAATCGTTTATAAATGTATATTAAAAATTGTGATAATATTTTTAAATAAAATTATTACTCAAACATGTGACTATTATAATATATTAAACCCTTTTTAATTACTATTTTTTATTATCTCTACAATACTCCATTCCCACAAATATGTCATTTCTTGTCTTCTAAAACCCATTTCTGAAACAAAAGAACCTTTCTGTTGTATATATGCCCTAAGATTCATACTTTAACCCTGAATTTATACTCCAGATTGACGTTCTACAGATTATACAGAAATCAATATTAGGGAACTCTAAATATATATTTTCGTCAAAATCTCGCCATCAATTTTCCGCAACATTTTGTAACTTTCTATTAAGTATTCGCAAAAGTAACAAGGGGGAAATATTATTTCAATTCCTTCATGCCAATTCGTTTTTTTTATATCCTGATTTAGACAACTGTGATTTGTACAAACCTTTTTGGGATCAATTTGCAACACCGAGAAATCCCATGTGGATCTCTCACGTGTGCAAAACACGTCTCTGAGTGGGAGAGGGTGGTACTTGACGCAAGAGCCGCCAGGGTCAGGCCATGTGGCTCCTCGAAGAGAAGCAGGAGTGTTGCACGTCTGCGAGTGTTTATTAACACATGACGAAAATTGTCAAACCCATACGTCAAACACTAATAAACATTTTTTTGCATGCAGGGGTGCCAATATTCTGCGCTACTCTCTTTCCTTCATAGATCTTGACAATTAGACAAACAAATGGTTTGTTTGGAAAATAATGTTTTATGATTGTGACCTTAAAACCTTGCAAGGTGCTGTTTTTACTTTCTCGTATACTAAATACTAAAATATAATTTTTTGACTTGTCTCTCATGTCGGTAATATTTACATTAGAGGCAATTTTTTACGTTATTGTATTTATGAGTGCATGTGCTTTAAATAA
Organism: Teleogryllus occipitalis; assembly: GCA_011170035.1. NCBI lineage: Eukaryota > Metazoa > Arthropoda > Insecta > Orthoptera > Gryllidae > Teleogryllus > Teleogryllus occipitalis. Next base: position 18,285 of record BLKR01004211.1, on the reverse strand, counting down.
TGACAAATTAAGTTTCTCGAAAACTCGACAGTTTTTTGTTAAATGGGCTCAAATTTCTGCATTTTCAGAAACGCTCAAACGCCAGTTTTTGAAAAATGACTCAATTTTTGTTTCAATTTTTTCCAATGCATAGTGCTAATTGCACAGTTTAATATGCCGTAAAGTTTATTTTCCTGTGTTATTTTGTTTTTCTTCAAAAATTACACAAATGTCATTTCATCTATGTGCTGCTAATATGCACATTTTCACTAAATTGTATACATTATTGAATTTGTGAGTGGATGTTCTTCAATTTACTTCAATCAAAAATTTTAGGAAAATCAGTAGATTCCTGTGAAAAAGAGCTTCAAATTTCGCATTAACAGTAACGCTTAACGCCATTTTCTTAAAAATGGCTCAAAATTTTTCAATGAAAATTACTATTTAGGCCGAGGTTTTAGCGTTTTTTAATATTCTTAAAATAATATTTCATTTTTATTATTTGAAAACGAAGAGTTGAGAAAATTTCAACAACAAAAAAATACTTTGGGCGGGGATAGATGGCAGCAGGTAAGAAGAAGGGACCAGTTCATAAAAAAAATTAGAAAGCCTTGCTATGAGAAAGTCTGTGCCATTCTGTAGAACCTCTAATATACTGTTGTACTAAATTCATCGACATGACCCACAAAAGATGTCTTTGGTTTCTTCATTGATATGGTTGAAACATTGACTCGGCGAATATTTATGCGTATAATATAACAATTCAATAAATCCTCCACAATGCTGCACCCAAGAGAGGGGTCTCCAGGTGCCTATCATCCCCCCAGCAGCCAATGGCACATATTCAAGTGAAAATATGTTCAAACGAGATGATATTCTCAAAGTCGAATTTTCAATTATTAGGCCGGCAGGAGACTACACCGAGAGATGCGTTGCGAAAAATGTGCGACGAGATATGAGAAAAGAGGTCGATGAGGCTGCATCCACACAGTAGAAATAGGTCATTGGATGTCACGAAATGCCTCTATGTGGCTCAAGCCGAGAATCTTGACAGCATTTAGCTACGAGATCAGCGGCGAGTGCCATTTCTTTTTTTATTATTATTATTAAATGCTCTAGTGAAATTTTAACCCCTGAAAACTGTTTTTTTTGTTACCATAATCGTAAATCATGTTTAAACAGCTCGAATTGTCTAAAGAGAAATTCATTATTCATTTAGTGTTAAAAACAGGAACTATATGTGACTTACAGGGGAGAAGTACAATTACGTAAATTTTCATGAGCTCCATAATCTCTACCCCCGTCTGTTTTACTTTATTTGTTGATTGATATATGATTAAATGGCGAAAAAATCACAATAAAATTAAAAATTAATACATTCTTCATAAATAAAAAATACGAATTAAGAAAAATAATGAATTAATTCAATTCTTTCAAAATACCCCTTCAAGTATCTTGCTTCAAATGTTTATTTATATAGTTCTCATTATGAACAGGTTTAATACAAGTAAAAATATTATCCGTACAATTTTTCCGTATATCCAAAATCCGTATATTTTTCGTAGTTCATTTCCGTTTAAAGAAAAAATCAAGTATTTTTTTTAAACTTGGTTGTTTATTACATCTTTTAGAGCTAAATATTATAACCTCACTCAGTCCTATGCACTTTTCAGGGTTTTCCTGCGGCAACGAATGTCTAAATATCATTTAACTAGAGCTGGGATGTTTATGTAAGCTTTTTGCCCTGAAATATGCATGCAAATATGCCACAAAAATGTTGAAACATGAACAAAAATTGTTAAGATATGCAGCGTTTGGTAACAAAAACGTATTTTATAAAGAAATTACATATTTTTGCCACCTACAGACAGGGAATATGCAAATTAAAACAGATCTATTTGTGCATAATCATAAAATGTGCAGATCTATTTCTGCACATTTTATTTTGCATTAAGAGCACAGAAATCCAAGAAAGCAAAGGATTTTATTAAGGGAATCTGTTTTTAGGGAGTGTCTCGTATCAGACAATATAATTTTGTGCATAGAAAATATATTTTTATTTATTTATATTTCGACATCAGATGATGGTATGGGAGACAATGTTTGTGTTCATTACATTGTTTGGAAGACGAACACTATTTCCTTCCAAGAGTTTACCCATTGTCTGTACAGTATGAAGCCCTAGATTCTTTCCAAAAATTTCATTTGTTTTCTTTCTATTTTTTCTCCCTATCTCATCTGGAGCTGACACAAATTTATTTCTTACCTCTTGAATATTTGCAAGAGTATCTATTAAAGTTTTTCTTGAATTCTTTATCGTCTTTATAAGCTGATGACAGCAGATATTACATCGGCCGCGTTGGCCATCAGTAGTCTGAGACGTATTGTACTAACGTATTTGAAACAAAAAGAAAGATCATGCTATCCATTAATAACTATTTATTACATGTACATTCATATTTTTTTGTTACTTAAGGCAAAAAGTAAAAAAGTGCAAAACTTTCATTTATATACCGAAAAGCTTTGAATATGCAAAATATGTTATAATATACAAAACATTTCTTACCTCATTTTCAATATTTTGACAAGAAACATACAGATTTGAAGTTTCAGGAAAATATGGCCATTAAAAAATTTTTGTTTATTTTGAGGAAATGTTCACTACTTTGAGTGATGTTGATAGACTTTGATGTTTTTTTAAGGTCGCATTTTAACTACTAGGTCATGTAGTGTGACCGCTCTACCTTTTCACTATTCTCTAAAAAGCCTACAGCGGGTCACTCAAGTAACCTTGTAGTATTACTTGATCTGTGACTTGTTATGACAATGTCACACCAAAAATTAGGAATGGTTTTATGTGTCCTAATTGCCCTACAGGAGTGGGTTCGTCTTTTATCCTGCTTTTGTAATAAAAGAAACGTAGGCAAGTTAATATTTTAACTATAAACAGCGTTCTGGATATATTCTATTAAATGGTTGAATACAATTATAATCTAGCATTTTCACATTGCATTGAAAAATTCTATCACTTGCTCTATCTTAAGCAATTACGTGATTACCTAACAATTGCAGTTATGTTTTAACACTTACATAAACACTTTACATAAAATTATATTACTCTTCACTTCACAAAAAAAACACAATAAAATAACCATACATCATGTCGCGGCTGTGAACACCTTTTGAAGTGCGCGCCTAGAGGGCAGCGCTCGGCGGCAGTTAAAGGAGTCGGCAGAGGCCGCGGAGCATGGAGTACGCCGCCCAATCCCAACTGACGAGCTGGCCGGAGAGCCGGCAGCCGGATTGCGAATCTGCAGCGCCGCCCGCTTTAAGAGCGGGCGCCGCCCGCCCGGAGAGCAGAGCGCTAGAGTTGTGATTATTGTTGTAGTAGAGCTAGGAGATTTGTACTGTGATAGAGTTATTATTGGCCCGGCGAGTTATTTGGAAATTCTGTGTTGATTAACGGTTAGACCCTGCTAGTTTTGGTACATCTCCTGGACATTTGGAATTCGATTTTGGCTATTGTGATTTGGTACATTCTTTTGGTTTTGGAATTGTACCGTGTGTACTTTCTGTGTTAATAAATCTGTGTTGGTTAAAGCGTGTATTATTCCGAACATAACACATCAGACTATAACACATGGAAACACAAAATACTGAAAAAGAATCACATACCGAAATACCCTTTGCATACACTTTCAAAGAAATTGTCACATGAATAGTGAATGAAATATATACAAGACGTAGTTTCACTTTCGCATAGATTATTACTTTATACAATTTAGCCAGCAAAAAGAATATTGTTATGCAATGAACGTACAATCAATAATAACTCTTTTACTAATTATTAGTTTTGAACAATTTGAAAACTATTAAACAATAAATTGAAAACACACTAAAATAACAAATATTATCAATAATAGAAAAATGAAATTAATAGGTTTTTACAATTTTTTTACAGGAATTAGTTATCTGGCTTCCTTTTACGACTGCAATAATATATAAGATAATGTTTAAATGATTTTAGTGAATTTAACTCGACTATCTACGTCTGTAAGTGAGGTGAATTCTATCTCTAGCCTAATTCTCGTTTCTTTAAACAGTTCTTTTTATGACAATTTCTAGTGAATTTTCTGACTCACAAAACGTCTCGAAGAAATATTTCCACAGCTTGGAGCGGTGACGGCGACCCAGATCCTTTCAAGGTCGTGGCAACCCCTTGCTTCGGTAAACACGTGCTCTGGTGAATCGCTACCACAGTCCTTCGAATTTTATATAATCTGACTGCAATATCTCCGCGTAATGAATTTCTTACGTGGTAAGCCAAGTTGAAAGACGAAAACAAAAAAAAAGCTTTTACAAGCTTCTATTCGTCGAAATATAGCGAATTCTCTCCGTCCAGCACGAACAATTGCGGTCTGTCCAGATCGGCGAGCGGCAGCGAAAGAGAGAGCTTCTCATAGTGATGCTTTGCGCTAGGGCCGATATTTTCAAGGGTGATTTTTGATTGGTCCTCGATCTCTTGTACGCGAGTGCGTTCAGAAACTTTTAGTAAATTCTCCCAAAGGATATCATTTACTGCTGGCGCGATCTCTTGCAATTCGTTAACACTATAATTGCAACATGTCGTGTGTTGACGTTCTCGGGTGCTTCTTAAAAATCAATGTAACCGACATATGAGCGGTTACAGTAGCGACCACTGTAATTGTTTACATTGAGGTAACTATGGGGGGAACACTACACGTAAGGACAATACGAGCACACACAAACACCCAATAACCGGGAAAATTCTATACGATTATCCTTAATTAATATCAAAGTCAATGTTGATAGTCTCGTAGTTCAAGTAGGAGGTAATCCATCACACTAATTTTTGTGTTGTTTATTAAATTACAAAAATTGATGTTGAGCTTTTTACCGTATATCAATGTACTTCTGTTTGTCCTTTATTCATTATTACACCATTCATAGCCATGAAACTTTGGGAAGTTGTAGAGTACACTCCCGCAAAGGTTTCTGACACTTTTTTCGGCCCCCATGGGGGCAGGGGGTCCAAAAACAGGATTAAAACATTTTTTCACATTCCCTTTATTTCTCAACAAAAAAATAAATAGTCAAAAGGTTCTAACTTCAAGGTATGAATATGAATGTCTAAAAACAAATTTCGCCCTCAGGGAGAGGGGGGCAAACATATTTTTATGTTTTCCTCCCTATCTCAGTGCAAGAAATATATGTTCAAATTATTTTTATTTGTGATAATTAAAAACCAAATTTCCGGAATTTTTAAATATTGATCCCCAGGGGAGCCAAAATGGGATTAAAACTTTTTTTACATTTCCATTATTTCTCAAAAAGATTCAAAGATTCTAACTTCAAGATAGTACAGACTCAAGGCGTTCTTTCAAAGAATTGGCACGGGCAGCGCCGGTCGGGTAAAATATTAACCACCATTTCTAGACGATTAAAAAGAAAGAAGAAAGTTCCCTTGTAATTAATAAGCTTCTTAATATAAAATTATGCTTGATGTAAAACTTCCTATAGCTAATCAATTCATATTCTAAATAGAATTGGTTTCAATTTTTTTCTCAATGAAGCACATTTTTGACCGTATTAAACAAATACTAAACAAATTTTGGTATTTCAATTACAATCAACGTTTTCCAAAACAGGAAAGTCGTGAATTTTCATAAGTGTAATATTGAAAATTTTCATTTATTATTATTATTATTATTATTATTATTATTATTATTATTATTATTATTATTTCAGCGAATTTTCGAGTATTGTCGACATGGCGTGTGAGAGGTAGAATCATTTGTATTCATTGTTAAAATCCAGCCGCCGCTGTCACTCATATACATACAATTTATATACAATTCTTTCATAGTGAGTGTACTGATGTTCCAGTACAATGGAGCCATACGTCCCAATTTTTACTTTAAAACAACATTGATTTATATTTTTTGCCTTGTGAACTAATAAATTGTTTTTATTCTGAACTGGACAAGAATATATATATGAAAATCGGTAGAATAAAAATATTTTGTGACAATAGAAAAATATGTGAAATATGTAATATAGTACTAAATATGTACTATTCTATATATATATATATATATATATATATATATATATATATATATATATATATATATACTATATGTACTACTAGCTGAAGTACCCGGCGTTGCTCGGGCATTTATTACAATAAATTATTATACAGGAAGAGGAATTCAACCTTTTCATGCCCTGCGGAGGGACCTACCTCTATCTTTTCCATTGTATCCCTTCTCCGCCCTACTCCCTGCCATGCTCTGCCCGGCCACGATAGCTATCTTCTCTTGACCCCCATTTGGAAACCTCGCTCACTTTTCCACAAATAAATTTTTCTTATTTGAAGTTCCAGCTTCTAAACATTCACTTCATAACTAAAAGCAATAAACAAATCTAAACTACAAAATAAAATACTTGTAGACTCACATGTATAATTTTTGTTGACTTTTATATAATATTCCAACACTATCAATAAATTGACACGTTGCAAGACATCCTATTTTTATATTTTTTCTTTGATTGTATTCATTAAGAAAGTTTTTAAATTGATGTGTTAACTCGTGACCTTGAAGGGTCTTACTGTTTTAAGTTGAGTATAACATGCGGAAGTTCATTCACGGGTACAGTAGTAGGTAGATCCGGAGTAATAGTTATAGATGTCATAACGTAATTGATGAATCATAATCATAAAAATAAATGAAAATACTTGTATCTATTCTGAAACATAATTACCAGTTTTTATAATTCTGAAGACGACAAAAATATATATGTTTAATGTGCCCTATGTGCTAGTAACATGTAGTATAAAACGTATTTGTTCAGCTAAATCAATTCATCATACGACTGATGCATTAGAAAACGAATGATACAACATTACTTTATGTGTAAATAATAAATTGACAATGCACTGAGCTACATAACAAAACAATATTAGCATCATTGTTTAATCTCAAGCGATAGAGATTATGGATCCTGAAATATGAATAATAGAAACCAAGGACTCCCGGGTATTATTTGCTTAGACAAAAAATGTTTAGACATATTAATTTTTGCTTATTGTTTTTAGAAAAATATGAATGAACTCATTCATTGGGAGCAATTGATATGCAAAAGAACTTTACAGATTAGTCTTAATATGTAAATGATCATTCCTAAATTACATACCACAGCACAACAACCCATCACATATTGAAGAAAAAAAATGACTAGGTTTACAAAAACATAAATTACTTTCCATTTTCCCAATTTGTACAGGAGAGCTTGCAGTATTATTTTCAATGGGGCGAGTGAGTACTTCAGCAAGTCGATCTTCCCTCTGAGTAGCCGATTCAAAATTTTAGTAATTACCTATCTCTTGGTATTTGTAATCTGTTTTGACAATTGTGACACTCGTTTCGTCAAACAATTCAGTTATCACAAATTTCTGTAAAAGAAGACGTTGTTTAGATTGTATACGATATCTATACATTGTACATTACTGTACATTCTGTACTGTATATTATTGTACTTTTTATTCTCTCAACCTACCTCAGTTATTAAACACATGCAAACTCACAATGATTTCTTGCCACTTTGTATATTACGCAGAAAAAGAGCAATGCATGGACATTGTCATTCTTTACCACTTCACTTTACGGCTTTCTTTCAAATGTTCACGCAGGGACATTACATAACCTTATTCAAACTCCAATGAATTTCGTAATAATTCTGGACATTGATGAAATCAGTAGTAGATCTCAGACGTCATCCTCTGGTGGCGCACAGCTAAACTATTGGCATTGATGGACTCTTGAATCTGTGATGTAAAGCTAGGCGAAAAATGTCCAGAAAAGTAATTATTTTGAAAATATGTTACTGTTTATATTTGTAAATCATAGCCTATAGTACTCCAGGCCTTTAAAGGATGCTAGCACAAAAGTTTCATCGGCTTTGGTTCAATGGATTCAGAGATTACCGCGCTGTAAGACAACGCACTTCTGTCTTTATATATTAGTATAGATATAGATAACGAAAAAGTTGGAATTTTTGTTAGGAGAGCGACGATTCACTATGATTACAATTTTGAGAACGGTAGGTAAAAAGACAAAAAATATGTAATTACATAAAACTTGGGTCTCTATTGATTACAATACTATTTGATGATTAAATATATTGATCCGAAATAGAAGTTGCTAAGTTTTGTTTGTCAAACAAGACAAGTTTGACAAGACTAAAGCACTTCAGTGAATTTAATCGTTATCAGTTCTAGTAATCTTTCGGATTACTGATTATTTACATTTATTTATTTAATCGGGAGTTTAATCAATTTCAATTTTCATATTCTTTGGAATACTGAATTTTTCCATTTATTTATTTTCAGCAAATTTACAAGCATCGTCGACAGTAATGCCCCTAAACGGAAATCGATTGGTCGATCTATAACTGAAACACGATTGAAAAAGGTATTACGAGCTTCGGAAGCAGATGAGCAACGGGAAGCAAGATTCAAAGCTATTCAAATACAAACTGCCCATGCCCGTTCTTCTCAAACGAACGAGCAACGAGGATGAAGATTGGAAGCCGATTGAGTTCGCTCTGCACAAGCCCGCTCGAATGAAACAATTGACCAACGACAGAACCAAACAAGATCGCAATGTTCGATCCAGACGGACACCACGTTGATTTGAATCTTGTTGCGTTCCATTATGATGATTATTTTGATTGCAGCCTTCATGAAAGTGTAGTTATTGTAAAAAAGGACAAGTTGTGTGTTTTGACGAGCATTGAAATTCAAGAATGAATCTCCAGGAATGTGCTTGCGCAGGTGGAAAAGTGAAATTGCTAGAAGTGCATTTACCACCCGAACCATTATCATCGTTTGTATCAGGTGACACAGGCCAGTCGACACCTTTCTTGGCAAACATACAAAAGTACAATTCATGTTTCCAAATGACATCGTTCGGTGCACAGAATTCGTACGTGACAATTAGTCAACGTTCAAAGCTCAAGGGCAAATTGTCGTGCTGGATCACTTCTACCGCTACCGGATTCAGATAACAAATTTCTCAAAATTTATTTCATGGGAACCATTGATGAATTATATTATAAATAAATTAAGAATAAACCAATAAAATTGTTTAATTAATTTAATATTTATTTAGTATTTTTTGAAACTATTTGTTCCAGCTCTTGACGTGAAGTCAGAAGGGTAATTTGACTCACAAGCTAGAATAGGTTGCCCATGCGTATTCATCCTTATATCATCTCTTGGCCTGACAGGCAACTGTGCATGCACTCTCCGTAAGTAATTGAGGAACTGAATCCATACACCCAAACAATGGCGAAAGCACTGAGGTATGCCAAGGGATACCACGAGGAAATCCATAATAGTCCGAAATAGGCCTGGGCGTTGTTTGAGGAGCGCGAAGGTGCACTTCACTGGAAATGAGCTCAAAAGGCCGGTAGAGAGTAGGGCAAGACTGTAAAACTAGCCCAAACTCACAAACTAGTACCAGATATATGTGGGGTTCTGTAGCTCCACAAGTTTTTTCATTAATTTGCTATAGTAGCATTAAATATCTCAATTGAATATGTTATGAATAAATCAGAAAATAAATAAATTTTTAATTCGCCATAAATTAAAAATTCTTTGTAAGAAAACATGAAGCCTGCTCGACACTAAACCCTCAGGCCTTACAGAAAAATACTGCTAGAGCCACAGATTTCGATCCATTAAATCTCAAAGGGAAACGAGTAACGGAAGATTTAGACTATTCTATCTAAATGTCTAAAAATAGAGATAATAAAGGTATAGAAGGACAAAATTGCCTAACGCGTCATGTGCCTGGCACTTCATACAAATGTAAATATTCATTATTAATGAAACACTATTTAGAACACAAGAGGAAATAAAATTCCATAAGTTTTTAAGGCTGCAGATTACAAGGCCTTTCAGTATCAAATGGAAAGACAAAACTGTTTTAGAAGTCCAATTGCGATGTTGGAAAATATCACAAATTCGAATTATCAATAGTCTTCATTCATTTCACAATTCTATTTACAGAGGTAACTAAAATGTACTGTAGGATGCTAAAAAAACTAATTCGGAATTCAAAAACTCATGCATTTCAAAACTAATACATGCTTCACAGATGCAAAAAAGCGCTTGTGTGGTCTTTTAAAATAAAAATTCAAAAATCTTATTTATATTTTATAGTGAATTCAATTCATCACAGTGGAAATCTAGTATCCATTTTCACAGGTTTCGTCTTATTTCAGAGGTATACTGGTTTTAACTCACCTTGTAAAAAATCCAAATTGAAAAATAAGACAATAAAAATATGGGCTGCCTGATTACCTTGGACTAGTCGAAGGAATACGCGACGTTCCACCACTTAACTGGGTGTCGATGCAAAAGAACGAGAACAGAGTCATTCACGAGGAAGCAGGGCGCTTCAAAAATAAAGGGGAGCTAATCAATTCGGCAGGGCATATCTGCGGTGCTGATAACAAAACGGTCCGGAGTAACCGGCGGGGGCGCAGCTTGTACAAATGTGTCCTGGTCCCCATGAATGATAACGGGAAGATAGCGAACAGGACACCACTGATGAAAACCTTTGCATATCCAGCCCCGCTACTCATAAATAATAACGCAATAAATTGGACCCCAATCACGAAAACAATAAAATATCTTGGATTAAATTTAGACACTAAACTTAATTGGAAACAGCACGTTGAAATAAAAGCACAACAGGCAAAAACAGAATTAATCCAATTAAGACCTTTACTATACTAATACAACCATCTCTCAGTGTCAAATGCACTAACGCTATACAAATCATTCATTCGCCCAACTCTATTATACGCATGTCCGATCTGGACCAATGTCGTCAAAACCAATCTCAACAAAATGCAAATATTTCAAAACAAATATTTAATATTAATAACAAGAGCTCCATGGTTTATTAGCAATAAACAACTACATCATGATCTAAACATAAATGAAATAGCTCACCAAATAGCATACCTATCAAACAACTTTTACACTAATTTACCCTTCATAAAGGCATCAGCTCACTACAGACTCGGAAAAGATCCCAGATACAAAATCAGAATAAAGAACAGATTCCCGCTCCATTCTTTCCTCCAGATATTTGCAAATATTGACTAATTCTGTTGAGGTACTATTTGTTTCCTTTCCCTATTGTTTGTTAAGTGCAATTTTAAACTAGATTAAGTTGATTAGATTAAGTCACCATACAATTGCAAAGTTTCACTTGTAAACTGAACATTGTAATTTCAATTAAACAATAAGTAAATTTTTAAAAAAGGGCACCACTCTGTATTATTGAATAGGCAATATTGCATACGAATGGCCGCTCAAAAGCGCCCTGTTTTAGGAGGCCAGCATATCACTGATCTGTATTTACAGGATGAGTCATTTCATGCAAATAAAACACCACCTCATTTAGAAGAACCATTTTCCTCATTTAGAAGAACAAATCTTTCTTACGTCATTTTGCTGATAAACGCATCTTTTCTGCACAGAAGTTTCTTGAAGATTTATTTTCTTTTATAACCAGAAAGTTATCCTTAATGTGAATCGAAGCGCTGGGGATATTTCTAAGTAATGCCGATAAAAAATCTACTTTTTCAAATAAGAATGACGAAAAAACAAAATTTGTGAATTCATGGAATTGAGATGCATATTACGTCAGTCCTGTATCGGTCCTCGACTTCCCCACCCGGCCGTCAGATTTGCAGTGCATGGCTCCTTTCCGAATGACGCAAATGACTTCCCCAGCCTTCAATAACGCTTCATGTCTTGGAAATATGCACACAGTTCACGTGACACAGCTGTGACGTACTTGGGATATTATATAAAACACTTTCTTCGAGGTCCTTTGATTCTAAAGCCAAAACAATAAAGGAGCTATATATTGGTAATATTACGAAGAACACGTTGGTGTACTTGGGATATTATATAAAACACTTTCTTCGTGGTCCTTTGATTCTAAAGCCAAAACAATAAAAGAGCTATATATTGGTAATATTACGAAGAACACGTTGGTGTGTTTTTCGCCAGAAACGAGTCATCCTGCAATACTGGATAGATAATTGCATTCCAGATCGCAGCTCGAAAGTGAACTTCTGCGGGAGATCATCAAATAAAATTAGTTGTAAGTATTCGAACAAATTCTAGTGGTAAATTTAAAATATAGATACATTAGAACATAAAATGATTAACACTTTGGTAAAACGAGAATCACTAACTTTTGTACATTTTTATATTTTTCACATCTTCAGGCTCTTATTATGTTCCTAGGGGGATGTGGAGGAAAACAGTGAAAATTTAGATTTGCTGTTTTTAACGTAATCAATTTAAAATGCTGAAATAATACTCTCAAATATTTATATTTTTCAATACAAGCTTAAATGTACGGGTAAGTACCTTTAAATTCTAAAAGTCCGCGCCCCCGTGCGTGAGTTATGTTTTTCTCCTGGAATCTTCCTTTTCACGTTTTTAAAACTGTCGATGACGAACCGCATAGTAGTGGCTAATGGGGCTGTGGAAAAATATTCCAGTTTGCTTACAAGATGAAATACTAGCTGGCAGGAAACGAGTAGAAGAGTTTGAGGCAGAAGAATATTAAAACGGAGAGTTGTAAGTTCAGGGAAATTGAATTTTTTTTTGTTTCGGAGGCTTTTTCCAGCTTTAGGGGACGCCAATTTTGACTATTCACGCCGGATACCCACTATGCCCCTCACGGGGACACATTAACCTTTACACTTGGCATACTTGCGGGATTCTCTGTCTGTGGTCAGCGGACGCACAAGGCCTTCCGCGACAACACACATCCATGAAAGACACGGGACAAACAAACATGTACACGGCGGGAGTCGAACCCGGGACTTTTCCGACCGAGGCGCTGAGTCAGCATACGCTCTAGCCACCTCCGTCATCCAGGTCGCCTTGAGTGGAATCTGAATAAGACTTAAAATTTTTTTTCAGCACTTTTTTTTCCTAGGGCTTTTATCCAGCCGACAGCCGGTTGCCCTTTACGTCCCGAAGGGACGCATATTCGACCATACACTAGACAAACACTTGCGGGCTCCTCTGATCTGGGGTCAGCAGAACGCGAGGCCCTCCGCGACAACACACACAACAAAGTCAAGGGACAAACAGCCATGCCCAAGGCGGGACTCGAACCCGCGACCCTTCGGACCGAAGCGCTGAGTCAGTACTCGCTCTTAGCCACCTCGGCCATCCAGGTCGGCTTTTTCAGCACTTACGAATGAAAATTAGTACTTACCTTCACTGTTTGAGGATTGGAAAGTGTTCCTTTGCGGAACGTGAGAGACTTTGTCGTACTAAGCTTTGTCGTACGCGCCCCGCAAAGATGTCATGGCCATATAAAACAACTGGGTACTTAAAGTCAATAAATCACTGGAGCGACATCAATAAACGAGACTGCCGTCTCGCACATCGAATGTGCTTCTACGTGTCCGGGGCTTCGTACTAAAAATAATGCACCCAACTCCTTCCAATGTGCCTTTGGAGTGCTCATTAAAGATGTCGGACTCGGCTCCTACTGTTGCCTTACCCGTCAACATTTCATCAGAACGCCAAAGGCTCACTTTCTGTAATACTATTACTAAATAACCATTTAATCAACAAAGGTGTTGGTGAAATGTTTCTCAGCAACATTGATAATAAAACACTGAAATGTTCTTTTATGGAGCACATGTAAATGTATGAAGTGTTTGCTATTTTATATTTTGCTATTGCTGTTTTATATTTAAATTTGAAACAATTTTTACTCAATTACACGGGGCAGCGACGATTTGTCGCTTTTGATGAAAATTTGTGATTATGAATCAGTTTTTCATCTTGATTACATATATAATTTTACTTTCTATCACATATAGTTTTTGCAAAAGTTTCGTTTTTTCGTATTTCAAATTAGCACGCGATATATCATACGTAAACGCAGGACTGCGACAATTCGCTTCTTTTCATTAAAAGCAGGGTTTCAATGAGTCGGTGTTGAAACATGATTAAATTTGTGGATTCCATTTCTTCACATCGTCCACAGTTTCTGCGAAATTTACAATTGATTAAATTTCAATTGAACGTTGGCAATGTATTACAATAACTTAGGTGTCAGCCCCGTACTGAAAGTCCTGACATTCCTATATCAAACCCACTACATGACCTACTATCTACATCATCTTCAGGTTGTTCAGTCTACTGTGATCGTGAAATTGACGTTACTGATTTCCCAATGAAGAGAGAACTTTAATTAAGAAGAACTTAATGTTTTGGTGCGATATCTTGGTCTCTCAAAGAAATCGGCGCGTTTTAGGCTCATGGTTGAAAGAGAAAAATATGCTCGCTCCAGGCACGTTTTACTGGTATCGAAAGAGAGAAGAAGGGTTCCTTGATTATTTCACGAAAGACGGTCAGCTTGTACACTGCAACAACATTCATGATGTAGTACTTTCAAAATTTGGGGTATGCCAGTGATCAATGGAGGTTGTTTATAGATTCTTCGAAACGCAGCCTCAAAGCTGTTCTGCTTCATAATGAAAATCAGTATGCCTCAGTGGCATTTACTCATTCTATTCATTTAAAGGAAACATTCGAAAACATGGAATAACTTAAAAAATAATTTCTATAAAAAACACCAACGGGTTGTCTGCGGAGACTTCAAAGCCTAAAAAAGACTATTTTGAGGACTTCAACTAGGATTTACTAAGTTCCCCTGCTTTTATGTGAATGGGATAGCAGGGTTCATGAATTGTACTGGGTAAAAGGGCTTTAATCAATCAGAAATACTTTGAATCCCGGAGATAAAAATGAAATAAGTTTGGTTAATCGTTAAAATATTATTTTGCCACCACTCCATATCAAGCTTGGTATAATTAAAGTTTGTCAAGGCTCTGAATAAGAAAGGAGCTGGCTTTAAATATATTTGTTAGACATTTTCTTTTCGTTCAGAGGTCAAGCTTAAAGAAAGCATCTTTTTTGGACCTCAAATCTGATGAATAATGAACACTTTGAAACTTTAATGAGTGATGAAGAAAGACTGGCCAGGTCAGGCTTCAAAACAGTATCCGTCAATTTCTAAGGATATAAAAAATATCTAGATTTCAAATCTACGGTGGATGAAATGCCAATTTCTACGAAGAATTTAGGACGTAACATGAGCATCAATCTTCTTTTTTTCAACAACCACCCTTATAATCTGGGGGATTTTGATGTATGAACGTGAAGAGAAATTTCATCAAGACCTGAAAGAGACAGAAAAACGTTATCAGGACAGATGTTTTGAAGTGATGATGGCAGACGACTGTGGATCCTTAAAGAGAGAAAGTGTAAAATTGCACAGATGACCTAGGAAGCAAAATTTCAGCAAAAGAGTGAAAACAGAGTCTCTGACATTGTTAGTATAAATATAACAATATTATTAATGTAAGTATTTTTCAATAACCCTAAGATGTGTAGCGCTTGTATACATATTTATACTTATGTTTGCTTCAGTAGAATTGTGTATATATACTTTTACATCGTTTATTCACAGTGCGTTTCTTGAAATTTTCACATATCAAGGGATTTTGTTAACTATTCATTTCTTTGATATTACAAAAAAATATTTCGGGTTAGAGAAAAATGAATTTCAGATCTATTAATTATTAGCTTAAATGAATTCAAATCACCCATCAAAACCAAAAGCACCGAGAATTGTTTTTTCGCAGCCCTGTGTTATTAAAGAATATTTTTTCTTCCAAGCCATTCATCTAAAAATAAAGTGGATTAATGTATGTACTTAGAATTTAAGGGGGATGGAAAATATCTTTCGGAAAACGTGTTTTAATGTGAGAAGAATTATAATTTAAACCAAGTTCGTAGTGTTAAGAGGCGGGAGCGAAAGGTAAAATTTAAAAAAAAAATATCGGTTTGAAGATCGATATAGTTTTTAATTTTGTCTATTTGAAGTTCACGATGTATTTGTTTGTTGGAAATAAACCATTCCTGTTTTAGTAATTTTCGTAAAAATTTGTTTTGTATTGTTTGTATTTTATTTATGTGTTGTAGAAGCATTTTCCCAACTGGGGCATGCATATGTTAAGGGTTGAACGAATTATTGATTTATGTAATAAAAACCCGCAGTCAACGCGTAATTTAGAGTATTGATTTAATAAAGGGTATAAATAGAAATTTCATGATAAGTCGAGTTAGGTATGTTTTGAATATGGTGTTTCCATGTCAATCTTCTGTCTATATTGTGACGGACCGGGGTTCCGATCCTGTGCATCAGTAAATTTATTGAAGGGGTCAGGGTTTCTTTTTTGCGAATGGGCTCCGGGGTGGGGTAAACATTGATACGACTTCCAAATATAATTAACATACACAACTTTATTTCAATAATTATACAATAACCTTGTAACTCTTTTAGCTTGGACCCTTATACCTCGAATCACTGCCTTACTCGTTTACATAGTAGTCAAAATATTCGAATATGATACCAAATTCAACCTGCTGGTCGTCTGGCAGCGTTGTTCATGTCCGGTTAATGCCCACCAGACGTTCGGCACCCCTCGGCGTTGATCGGCTGCCGCTTCGGCGTGTCCGTGGAGCGACCGTGGCGTCGCTGCCTCTTCCCTCCGCGTGTCCAACCACCCTCGGCTCGGCGTTGCTCGTCTCCGGATTACACCAACTGCCTCGTCCAGTCACCTTAAATGAACTTCACTCACTATGCTCAAAATTACGATGCTGCTTCTTACGTCATATTACTATTACGCCACACGATTCTCCTACCGGCTTTCACATCGTCATTCACAGTCGTTAGCTTCCACACACTGATCACATTATATATGCAGTCCTTGCCCCAATTACTCTCGTCGAACCTCTCAAGAATGCGTCGCCTACACTTTACTAATATCTCCACTATTGTATTGTTCACTCACGAGTTTCTGATATCACATCTTACGCATCCGGCATTAAATATTCAGCTACATCCCGCGCAACACGTGCGCTCCCCTACACTGCCTAGTTCTTACTACTCTGCTCTCGCCTCCCCGTCCGTTAACTCTCGTGCGTCGCGGGACCCCCTCTCGCGCTAGGTGGGAGCCGCCAACTGACGCGCCATCCGAATCGTAGAGGCCGCTTTGCGTTTCGTCTGGAAACGCGGCGCGTTTCATTCGGCGCGTTTCATTCGGCGCGTTTCATTCGGCGCGTTTCAATATATAAACCTGAATACTTAACTGGAAGATTATTTTCGATTCACGGTATATATTTGCTATTCATTATTAAAGGAGGGGGATTTATTGGTCTGCAAAGTGTAAAGATTTTGGCTTGAGTTTTAGAAGGGTTTACCACTATCCTCCAATTTTGTGTCCATTTCACATATTTTTGAATTGCAGTTTGTAAAGTATTTCTAGCAATTAGGATGTTTTTGCGAGTTGAGAATAAAGAAGTGTCATCAGCATAAAGGGCGAGTGTATTAAAAGGCGAAATAACATTGTCAGACGTATATATGTTAAAAAGCAAAGGAGGATCCTTGAGGTATCCCTGAGGCTATTGGCCGTTGTGAAGAAAGAGATGTATGAATTGTAACAGCAAAAGACGGTCTATAAGAATTTTTTTTAATATGTTGAATAGATATAACGAGGAGCCAACATCTTGTAGCTTGCAGAGAAGATCTTGATGCCATACTTTATCAAATGCTTTAGAAATATCAAGAAATATACCAATAGTGTTCTTTAATATGAAATATAATAGCTCTGTAACCCTACGTAACTGATGAGTTGTTTACTAGTGAGTTCTAAAGCCAAATTGAGAATGTGGAAGAGCTTGTAATGAGTAAATATACATTTAATCGTTTGAATAACAATTTTCCAAATAATTTATACAGTGAACTAATTGGTAATAGTTAATAGGGGAATGAGGGTCTTTTCCAGATTTTCATATGGAAAGTATATATGCTAATGTCCATGCTTTGGGGAAATACGATATTCGGAGCATGGAATTAAAGTCGTTAGTTAATTTTGCTAAAATCGGTAGATTCAATTCTTCAAGCATTTTATTTCAAATATTAGCATATCCTGAGGCTTCATGAATTTTTAGATTCTTTGTTATCTTCAGAACTTCTTGGGGAGGATATAAATTTAATTTTTGATGGAATTGTAAAATTAAGTGAGAATAAATGTCTTTCGATCTTGTCATTAAAAAATCATGGTTACTTATTGTATTAAGCATAAAAGTCTCTT